>CATIWR010511974.1:0-14264 GCA_949677035.1 Omphalea diandra | reverse complement strand
AATAAATAATAGTGACTATCTTATTTTTGTTTGTACAAAAAAAAATACCTTGTTTAGAGTAATCATATTTAGGTGTCATGCTCCATCGTGCAAAACAAGTCTAGCCACCCTCCACGTCATCTATAAGGTCTAGTGGGGGGGGGGGCCCCCGCCCCGGGCCGGGCCCCCCGCGGCGCGGCGGGGGGGGGGGAGGGGTGGGTGGGGGGGGGGGCGGCTGCGGGGGGGGGGGGCGGGGGGGGGGGGGGGGGGGGGCGGGGGGGGGGGGGGGCCCCCCCCCACCAGACCTTATAGATGACGTGGAGGGTGGCTAGACTTGTTTTGCACGATGGAGCATGACACCTAAATATGATTACTCTAAACAAGGTATTTTTTTTTGTACAAACAAAAATAAGATAGTCACTATTATTTATTTGGTGATATGGTCTTGCACTTACAGTCTTTTATGTTTTCTTTGTAGTTGCGCCTCAATTAGAGAGGCCCTATAACGACGTGGTCACTAGAGGTGGTAGAGGTTGGGATAATCTTCTATGGTCATTGCTTGGTGGTGGGACCTCTATCTGAAAATGGTACCTAGGAGAATGCATCTTTCTTTGGCACGAGGGCCTAAATGAATGACTTGTCCCATCGCGTCCATCCTCGAGCTTATTTTGGGCGAGGGATTTCAGGTTGCAGCATTGTGATATGTGCCAAAAGGGAAATTATCTTCTACAGGTATCCCTTATAAGTCCTGGATGATTAGTGCACTGATGGGGAGCCTCCCTTTGTTTGAGATAACTATTCGCACATTTCCCCACCATGCACTTGATGAGGGGATTGTCCTACAACACACGATTAAAGGTACCATTGCCTAGACGACTCGAAGGCCTATTGCTCCTATTTCTTTATCTCATTTTACTATTGTTTGAAGTTGCAAATAGGCTCATGGATTTCATCAAGTAAAGTAAAGCCTGTGGTGGTGGGCGACTTGACTTCCATGTGAGACAGTATAGTGGAGTCTTGTATGACTTCACTGACTAGATTGATGATGTCATTACAGATCACTCGATCTGTTTGTACATTTGAGATAGTCGAAACCGCCCATTTGACTATTTTATCGTACTTTGATCATGATACAAGGTGTGTTCCTGAGAATTCTTCTTTCATTATTGTAGATCCCTCATGTGCAGGCTAAAGCTACGTCGATTTGATTGCTACCCTGAAGAGCGTTATGACCCAACAGACTCGCTCCGTGTAGATTAGTGATAACAAATAAAATATACATCATAACCTTCATGTTTCTTGTAGGAGACGATCTAATGCCTGAACCATAAGTTTAAGGAGAAGGATCAACATATAGTGAAGGAGGAGATAAAGATGAAGCATCTAGACCAGGCAGTATAAAAGCATGGATGGTGGAGAGAGATGGCGAGGCTAAGGATTTTGAGGTGACCTCTTCTAGAAGTGGAGGCAATTGAATCCCTGAGACCTTCATTCCCTTTTAGTTGCTTAGGACATTTCCTTTTTTATACTCCCATTCCAATATAGTTTTTTTGATAAATGTTTTGTATAGTTGCATAGTTTATGGGCAATTTGAAAACCCCATTTTTGGATGTTTGCTTAGGACATGATACGATAGACCGAGGTGACATTGCCTCCACTTTTAATTGATATATTATTATTATTATTTTATGAAACCTATTTCTTTCCCCTTGACTGTGCATCTTTGAACAGGTGTTACCACTCCCTTTTACATGTGTGTTTTATATAATAGGTACCAAAGTCATCTTTAGCTAGAAACATGAGAATAGGATACCTAACCTACTTTAGGGGATGAAGGTAGAACAACCTTTTCCAGGTGGGCTATATAACCTTGATCAGATGTTGTACAGCTCTAGTCATGGGTAATACATCCCTTGTTGGCTAGGCCCTTTGCTATAAAAACTTGTTTGGAACTTGTAGTTTTCATTTGCTACCTATAGCTTCCAAACCATGCTAAGAACTTTTTTGAGATCTCTCTCACCCTAAGTTTGGTCAAGCCCTTCTACTCTCCATTATGTCTCCTCTGTCCACCTTGACTCTCACTTCCTACAAGAAGCTTGTGACTTATGAGTTTCCACTACCCATATTTTCCAGTTTAGAGACATAAAGATTTATTCCTTGTTAGACGAGTTTAGTGTTATTCCCGATTCTTGTGCCATCGTTGCAGATCAAATCATTTTACCTTAGCTGGATTACCCACATGCCCATAAGATGGTGGAGCTATTTGACTTGCAGTATGATGAGGTACCCAAGTACACATAAGGCAAAGAGAAAATCCTTATGTCTTCTTTTATCACTCTTTTCCCCTCTAAAGGCCATGCTTGAGCAACCTAGGCTTGCATTGTAACAACCATTTTGATAGGTGAGTATCTACTGAGGAGCGATGATGAGGATATTGATTTATAGGTTTTAACACACTTGAAGAGAGCTGAGTCAAGGAGAACCCTTGTGCCGATGATTTCGGGTGAGACCATTGTGGGGCTAGATAGAATGGCTTTGGGTGTCAACTATTCCTTTACATGGAGCCCACTATTACTACAGGTATGAATTTCCTTTGCAATATCTTTCCTTGCAATAAACTTTCTTGTCTACTATTTTTCTTTTTATGGCTAAAATTTGCCTGGACCGCCCCTGTGGTTTTCAATCCAGTGGGCTGCTCACTTTTACTTTGGTCGTCCTTTCAGGTTTTCAACCTAAGATTAGGATTATTAGCTGCCCCTACCATGGATGCTAGGCTTTATTAGCAGCAACATCATTCAAACAATCATCTATCAAGGCTAGCTACTACTAGAGCTGAATGAACTGAGTGGATGTCTCACATTACTACTACTGACATCCATTGGAACTGCCCATGGTGGAACCTATCATGTGTTACCTTAATGACTTATGAGACTTATGTCATCCTTCCTGACTTAGCTTCAGGCACTTTTCATGACCTTGGTCAAATGCATCACTCGTCCAATGCTCCTTAATTTGAGGTATAGTTCCTTCCTTTGTTTGTAGAGGGCTCTTTATCTCAACACTTTCTAGATAGTGTTGAGGCTACTAATAATAGCTACCACATCTATGATTTCTACATTGGTCAAGTTCTACAACCTGAAAATGATGTAAACTATATGGCATCGTTACTTGACTTTTAAATCCATAGGCATCACATTAGTAAATAGTAGACAATGAACTTTTTTCAAGAAAGAAGCATGTTTTATACTTCTAATTCAAAAGCATGTATAACTCATTCACTTTAGCTATGCAAATGTACATTTTTTTAGCACTTGAACACCAAAAAAGGGGTTGAATTGGTGAGGAATTTAAAAATTTGTAGGGAAGGTAAAGAATATGGAAATTGAAGTAGGAGAAGAAGTGAACACATAATATTTTATAGTGGTTTAGGTGTTAATGAACCTTACATCCACTCCCCAATTCATCATAATTAGGTGTTCCACTAACATTAAATGATATTTCCAAGCTCACACCAAACTTGTACACTTTATATTTTATGGCTCACACACAACCTTACAACTTTTGTTTTAAGGCTCATATAAAAACCTCTATGGTGTTTTCCTAAAGGCTCACACTTAACCTATTACAAAATTTTTTCAACTAAGGATAACTCTCAAACCCAATAATAATGTTATTGAATGCTCATACCCAATAATATTAACTAACATACAAGGAATTCAAGGTTGAGAAACAAAATTGCAAGAGTTTGACTATATTCAATGTTATTCTCTTATGTTCATATCTGTTTGATGGAGCTTTTATAGGCCACAACCATCAAAGTGATGTTACTAAGAAATTATCTCTAAATCTCAAAGGCAAACTAGGTAGACCTTGCATTAAATGCCTACCAGACACCATTCATGGTCATGACTAATGAATTGCGGCCACAATTTTCCATTTTATGCTAAAAAGGTTGAAATTTTGGTAGAGAACCCCATTTGTATCAAACGACTGGTCCATAAGGCATGCTATTTTGATCTTCCAAGAAAAATAGCCATTGTGTTCTTTCACTAACAAAAAGTCGCTATAGTGAAAATTGTTCCTCTTGGACGTGATTGACACCACGAATCCTTTTATTTGATAGGGAAAAATTACTTCAGTAGGTCACAGTCTCGAAGGCTATTTCACTCTTGTGAATAATGATATGTCAACGGTTATCTTGGACATCTGGAAAGCTTTGATTGTGGACTCAGTTCCCTCTAAGCAACTCTAAAATTCGCGGTTGAGATTCCTAACACAATGGTCACCGCGAATTCATCTATTTGGTCTCCATTACTTTCTTGTTTAGGTCGCAATAGCTATTTGCTCTGTGAATCTATCTAGACCAAAGTCATCCATTACTCTTGTAAGGTCGATGTCATGAATTTGAAGTTCTTGGCTGCAAATTAGGATGTCTTTCATAAAGCTTGAGACTTAGACTTCCATCCAACTTCCAATGCATACCTATCTTAAAAATTGCAAAATCAACACTTAAAAAAGATGTTAAAACATATCAATCTACATTGTCAAGATCAAAAAAGAGTTTTGACTAAGGTTTGACTAACCTAGTCCTACAATCTCCTTTTTTTTTATTTGACAAATTATATTGATTTTGCAAAGGATAAAGAGTTGCATTAGTGTGAAATTGAGATAATTAACTTAATTTAACAAATTAAACTTGGTAAAATACCAATTTAAATATGAAATGCAAATAACTAAATTGAGATTGCTCCCTCTCACATTATACTCCCCCTTAATCATGTCATGCAATATCTTTTCACTATTTCTCTCCCCCTTTGTCAAGATCAAAAAAAGAGATAAGGAAATTTCAAATTGATAAAACCAGGATAAGTATAAATGAATCTAAATAAAGAGCAATCATGTTTCATTGATACCAAGAATAGACATAAGAAACATAAACTTTAAATTTTATTAATGTGGATAAATAAAATCATAAAGATGTGGGATCACAAACTTAGGCCTAAAGCCAAATAAAATAAAAGAAAATAAGCATAGAAAGATTACAAGCCTAAGAAAACTAGAAAATTAGAGAGCTATCATCATCATTAAAGTCTCCAATTTCTTCATCTCCTCTTCCACCCTGTGCTTCATCCCTTTCTTCCACGTCATGGTTTTCTTCCTCTTTTGAAGTATCCTCCCAATCCTCAAAGTCTGTGAGGTGGCAAGGTATAACACCCATCTTCTCTTGAAGGTTCACTAAGTAATTATAGAGGTGGGAAAGAAGAAGAAACCTCCTCTTGCTCATCTATATTACCTTGTCCAATTTCTTATTAATTGAGGAGAAAAAGATTATAGAGGACATAGGTTTTAGTTTGGGCTTGGGAGATGGTGATGGTTGGGCACCCTCCTTTATCATAAGCCTCTTCCTTTTTTAGGCTTGAGTAGTCTCATACTTTTTAGCCCCAATCGATCCCAAGGTATAAGTATAAGTGTTTGGATGTATAGCCTTACCATTAAAAGGAAATTATAGGATGACAAATATTTCTTTGTGGGATGACAAATATTTCTCATTTTCCTTACTAAGGGCTCCCACAAAATGATAGATAGCTATGACGTGAGAGGGTAGAAGAAATTGGCTCTTGGGCTTCATACACATGTGAATCAATTGATCCACAATGTATCAGTTGGTTTGGATAGGCTTATTTTTTGTTAAACAAAATAGAAATGCTAGGTCTTTTTAGGAGAACTTTTAATTCCCATCACCTCTATCATTTACAAAAAAGTAATAATAAGATGAATAAGTCAATTTGGCAGGGTGCAAATGTATTTGGCTAGAGATGTTTTTAGGTCATGTTTTGTTTTGAAGGATATCTTAGACCAAAATTCAAAATAGATGATATCAAGTGCAGAGATGATGAAAGGGATATCATCTCCCACTTGAAGGTTGAAAAGGTTAGAAAGTTGTTCAAAGGTAATAAACTAAGGGTCCCTAAAAGCCCAAAAAACCAATTCGTACAAACCTGCTTTGGATTTGGCTCTACTATTCAGGTGATCATACACATGAACTCCTTGATGATTTCTTCATATTTTGGTTCATCTCGAAAGATGAACTTGTTTCAGCCCAAGTTTGGCAAGACAACATGAATTTCATCCTTGATTCCAAGGGATTCAAGGAGAAAAGTAGAGGGAATTTTATTGGGTTGTATTACTTTGTTGGAGTTGGCTTTGTATTGCTCTTTCTCCTTTTTAGTTATTCACTTCATTAAGTGAAAGGCATGAGGGCTAAAAGGTTGGGCAATGCTCTTTCCTTTCTCTGCTCTTGAAAGGTTTTTGGGTCCCATTAATGGAAGTTAGGGGAGCTTTGAAAGATTTGTAAGAGTAAAAGAGTTATAGATGAAAAGGGAAGTTAAAAGTAGAATGAATGGGTGTTAAGATGGTTTAAATAGGCAAAAACATGATGGAAAACGATAACAAATGGTAAAAAATGCATTAAATAAGGGGTTGGCATCAGTTGATAGTCAAATCAATCAATGCCTGATGGTTACTCAAATTTGCGATCGCGAACCTCAGGTCATGATCGTTAATTACAAAACTTGTGAGTAACGATTAAGAATTCCTTGAAAAAATGAAGGATTCAATAGTCAAAGAATTTGAATTTTAAAAGAATTTGCAGTGGTGATCAAGAATAGCGATCAGAAATTATAAGTTTGACTAAAAAATGATGACTGCATGTAAATAGCGACTGCGATTTGATCATAACGATCACGAATTACAAGGCAAAAAGAAATACGAAGAAAGAATATGAGTTGGCCTTCCTAATCATGATCCACTCAATGTAATGATGATTACTTCTAGTTAATTGGCATAAAATGGCTCAATTGCTTAAATAATTAACATAGCCAACATAATCAACATCCACAAATATCAAGCATACCATTTAATCATTCGAAGTGACAAACACAATAAGGAATAAAAAGTGAGATCTAATTTTCACCTTAGGGAGCTTCCATCAAGCACCCTTAGCTCCTCTTAATGAAGTTCATCTTCTCTTCATTAAGGGTTTTAGTGAAAATATCCACAAGTTGATGATTGGTGTCAATAAACTCTGACACCACATTACCATTTAATACACGATGTCTAATAAAATGATGTCTAATGTCAATGTGTTTGCTCCTAGAGTGTTGGATGAGATTCTTTAAAAGATTTATTGCACTTGTGTTGTCACATTTGATGGGAATGTGATCAATAAATTTACCATAATCCTTGAGTTATTGTTTCATCCAAAGAGCTTAGGTACAACAACAACCCACTGTCACATATTCTGCTTCAACGGTTAATAATGCAATTAAAACTTACTTCTTACTAAACTAAGAAACTAAGCATTTTCCGATAAATTGGCAAGTTTCAGAAGTGCTCTTTCTATATAATAAGCTACTAGCATAATTCGCATTTGAATACCTTAAAAGACTAAAAGATGAATTCTTAAGATGCCATAAACCTAAATGCAATGTGCCATATAAATATTTAAGAATCCTTTTAACTATATTCAAATGAGATTCCTTAGGGCATGATTGAAACCTAGCATATATGCATACACTAAACATGATGTCGGGTCTAGAAGCAGTGCCATAAAGAAAAGAATCAATGATACCTCTATACCTCTTTATATCAATTGGCTTACTTGATTCATTTTTGTCGGCTTGATGGTAGCACTCATTGGTGTCTTAGCTACTTTACATCCCACCATGCCAAATCTCTTGAGTATATCTTTTGCGTTCTTGGCTTGGTTGATTCTTTGGTTTGCTTGATTTATAGACCAAAGAAGAACTTGAGCTCTCCCATCATGCTCATCTCAAATTTCCTAGTCATACACTTAGCAAAATCTTCACAAAGAGATCCATCAGTAGCACCGAATATAATATCATCAATCTATATTTGCACAATGAATGTGTCTTGATTATGCCTTTTCACAAATAAAGTTGTGTCAACCTTTCCTTTTTTCAAAATAATTTAGTAAAAGAAATGAACTAAGCCTTTCATACCAAGCTCTTAGAGCTTGTTTCAAACCATATAAGGCTTTCGTTAATTTTAGAAACATGATTTGGAAAAATATGAGACTCAAAACTAGGAGGTTGTTGAACATGAATTTCCTCCTCAATGAGACCATTTAAAAATTCACTTTTAACATCCATTTAGAAAATTTTAAAATTCATGTGACAACCATATACTAAAAGAATCTTAATGGCCTCTAATCTTGCTATGGGGACATAGTTTTTATTATAATCAATTTTTATCATAATCAATGTCTTCTTCTTAGTTGTACCTTTTTGCAACTAATATAACTTTATTTCTAGCGATGAGACCTTACTCATCTAATTTGTTCCTAAACACGCATTTGCATCCCACAATAGAGTGTTCCTTAGGCCTAAGAACTAGTTCTCGTACTTTATTTCTTTCAAATTGGTTGAGTTCCTCTTGCATAGCAATCACCCAAATTTCATCAACAAGAGCTTTATCAATTGCTTTTGGCTCAAATTAAGAAACAAATGCAAGATTACTATCAAATGCTTGAAGTTGAGATATAACACTTACTCCTTTGGGTGTCTCACTAATGATTAGATCTTTTGGGTGATGTTTAGAGAATCTCCAATACTTGAGAATATCTTGAACTGGAATTTCTATTTATTGTGGTTCAGATTCCTTTTTTTCTTTTGATGACTTGTTTTCTTCAAGTTCAATCACCATTTCTCTTGAAGCTGAATCTAGCTATAATTTATCAAAGTCACCTACAAGACTATCAATAAGAGAATCTTTCCCCAGATCGAGTTTACTAGATTCATCAAACACAATAGGCTAGAGTACTTTACTATACTCAAGTTTACTAAATTCATTAAATTTAATAGACTCTTCATCAACCATAGTTCTTTTATTGAAAAATCTATAGGCCTTACTAGAGGTGAAATAACCTAGAAAAATACCTTTATTTGTTTTAGAGTCAAAATTTTCAAGGTTGTCCTTGGTATTTAAAATGTAGCATTTGCATCTAAAAACTCTTATGTATGAAATCTTAGGTTTTCTACCATTTCGAAGCTCATAAGAAGTTTTAATTAGAATGGGTCTTTTGAAAACACGATTAGCAAAATAACAAGAAGTATTGATGGCTTCAGCCCAAAAGTAATTAGGCAAAGAATACACTCATTGAGCATGGTTCTTGTCATCTCTACTAATGTTCTATTTTTCCTCTCTATGACACCATTCTATTGTGGTGTACTAAGAGTAGAGAAATTAAAAGAAATCTTAGTCTCTATGCAATAAGTTTCAAAAGAATCATTTTGAAATTCCTTTCTATGGTCACTTCTTATATAAGAAATGAAGTAAAATTTTTCATTTTGAACTCTTTTTGCAAAACTTTTAAAAGCATTGTTGTCCCTAGGCACTAAGAAGGGGGGGTTGAATTGGTGTATAAAAATTTCAACAACAAGGAAAAGGGGAAGAAGAAAGAGTAGAAGGGAGACAACCAATTTATAGTGGTTCAGGTATAATTGACCCTAAGTTCACTCCCCAATTAATCAATTGGGTATTTCACTATCTCAATGGTGTTTTCAAGCTCACACCCAACTTGTACAACTTGTGTTTTGATGGCTAACACACAACCTTACAACAATGTGTTTTTAGGCTAACACACAATGTCACTCAAGTGTTTCACTAGGCTCACACTTAAACCTTTCTTGAAGTGTTTTTACAGGCTAACACAACAACGTTACAACTTGGTGTTTAATGTTCACACCTAACAATTACAATTTCATAAAGAAAATAAAGGAAATGAGTAGCAAAGATTAAGAGCTTTAATCACTTGTAATAAATTCCTTAGCAACCTTATTCATGGTTGTTTGGTGGTGTATTTATAGCCAAACTTTACCAAAGAGACATTGCAGATCATAGCTCATCAAATATTTGAGACATGTTTGACAAATTCTGCATTAAATGTTTGTCAGGATGAAATCGCGGTCGCTACTGCATTTCGCGATCGCGAAATCCAAATTCTTCAATGGAAACCCCGTTTGTGTCTAACGACTAGTCTACATGGCAGCTTCTTATTAGTTCACCAGGAAAATATAGTCGTTGTCTTTTACCTACTTTTAGAAGTTATGGTCGCGAGTTTTTCTAGCATAGGCCGCAACAGAGGACGCAAATTCGTCTATCAAAGTGGTCATCTTTCTTCTTTAGGATTCGCGGTCGTTACCAACAAGATGCCTCTGCAAAATTTGACTTTCAAGAGTCTTCTGGGACACTTGTCATGCTGTGGTTGTGGACTTGCTTCCCTCTTGAGTTACTTTGAAATTCGCAGTCGCGACTAGGGCATGACTTTCACCGTGAATTTGTCTATCACATTTTGGCTTCTTCTTTTTCATAGGTCACGACCGAGAATAGCTCCGCGATTTTGCCTGCTTGAATTTCAGCGTGCCTTAACATGAGTCGTAGTCGCGAATCCTAGATTGCGGTCGCAATTTATATGTCACTTTGGAGTTTATCGACTCCTTTCATTTCTTCTTGAGAGATTTATTTATTTCTGCAAAATCAACACTTATTTAAAGTTGTGGATTAACCATCCTAGTCCAATAATCTCCCTTTTTTTTATTTTGACAACCTAGATTCATCCAAAGTGAAAAATAAGTGCAGAAAAGTAAAATTGAATCATAACTTAGCAAAGATTTCTAAGTGTAAAGTTAAGTTGCTCCCTAATAGTTGTTCCTCCTCAACTTATGCACTAACTCACTTACTCCCCCTTAAATAGTTATCTCTCCTTTGGATTTTATAATTTTTCACTTGAATCTTATCTTATTTTATCTCCCCCTTTGGCAAGATCAAAAAATTAGATAAGACCAGAGATAAGTAAAGGGAAATTTAAGCATAAATAAGAATAAGAAGCAAAAGTATATAAGGAACAAACATTGATCATAAAAATAAAAATAATTACTTAACACAAAAAGATGCAAAAAAGAACAAACTTTTATAGATATTCTAAACATGAGATCACAAGTTTGATTACAATATGTAAACAAAGAAAAAATAAAGTACTAAAAGAAACCTAAAAACTAAAAAGCTGGATAATCGCTATCATTTCCAGACGAGTCATCTGCAGTCTCTTAGAGGCCACCTTCAGCCTCATCTCTGTCTTCCACACCTTGATCCCCATCTTGTGTGTTGTCAAAATCCGTAAAGTCGGGGAGGTGGCAGGGAGGAATTTTGAGCTTTTCCTGAAGATCCACCATGTCGCTATGAAGGTGGGAGAGGAATAGTGATCGTCTCTTCATCATTCGCATAAGCTTATCAAGCTTGTTGTTGATGGTGGAGAGCGATACTTTTGTTGGCTTCAGTGGAGGAGGAGCAGAAGGGGCCGAATAAGGAACCTCTTCAAGGTGGAGGCGTTTCCTCTTAAATGCTTTAGAACTCTCCAGTCGATGTGCACCATACGCGCTAAGCAGATAGGCATAGGAGTCAGGATGTATCGCCTTGGCGTTGACAAGGTAGCTGAGATCCAAATAGTTCTGTGAAGGCATATACTTTTTGGTGAGAAGCTTTTCCTTCTCCACGTCTAGAGCGGCTACAAAGCGATAAATCACGGTGACATGCGATTGAAGCAAGAACTGAATCTTCGGCTTGGTGCTCATGTGAGTCAACTGATCCACTAGATACCTGCCGGTTTGGATAGGCTTGTTCTTGACTAAGCAGAAGAAAAAAGCAAGGTCTTTTTGCGATACTTTTTTGTTCCCATCGCCCCTTGCATTGATGGAGAACGTAATGATTCGGTGGAGAATCCAGAATGGTAATGTCTTGATATGCTTTGCCAGGGAAGATCGAGGGTCTTGCTTAGCCTCAATCGGGATCTCTGCCCAAAATTCTGAATAAATGACATCGAGAGCAGCAATAACGAAGGGAATGTGCTCACCGATTTGAAGAGTGAAGAGGCTGAACAATTGTTCAAAAGTGATGTAGTATGGATCTCCGAACATCCAAAAAGTCATACCATATTGCCCCGCTGGAGACTCCATTATACGACTCAATTGAACCGTGCACATGAATTCTCGAATGATTTCCTCGTATCCAGGTTCCGCATAAAAATAAAGTCATTCTAGCCCAGATTCTACAAAAATGCCCGGATTTCGTTGGCAAGGCCAAGAGACTCGAGCAGAAATGAAGAGGGAATTTTATTTGGGAAGATGGTTTTGGGGAGATTGGCTTTGTACCTCTCCTTTTCCTCGCAAGTAACTCCCTTCATGTTGAGGAGAGAAGGAGGAGCAGAGGGTTATGCAATTCCCTTGCCCTTGTCGACTCTGGAGGCTTTCGTTGGTGCCATGATAGATGCTTGAGAGAGAGAAGAGAGATTTGAGAGATTAGGAGATTTGGAAGTTGGTAGATTGAAGTTGTGATGAAATCATTGTTTAAGGGGGTATTTATATGCTTCAAGGGGTGTGAAAACAGTAACAAACGGCTAGAAATTGATTAGATAAAGGGTTGGCAACTGTTGGCAATCAAATCTCATAAATATGAGTTGGTTACTATAATTCATGTCCGCGAATTCCTCAGTTGCGATCGCGAATTTCAAAAAATGTGAGTAACGGATAAATTTTCCTTGGAAATGCACGCTGCAACGGTCAGAATTTTGAAAAATTAACAAAATTTACGGTGGAGAGCGATTTTCGCTATCACGAATTGACATTTGACAGCCGGTAAAGTTGACTTGTAATTCGCGACTGTGAAGAATGAATAGCGATCACGAATTGTGAGTCATCAAGGATAAGAATGAAAATTTTGAAAAAACATGTGATCTTTTAAAAATAAATAATAAATCCTTCCATATCATCAATCAAACATATCACGCACACATATCTCACAAGATCAAATAAGAATTTTCACTTGAGGGAGCTTCCATCAAGCATTCCTAATTCTCTCTTAATGAAGTTTATCCTTTATTCATTTAGAGGTTTAGTGAAAATATCTGCAAGTTGATGATTAGTGTCAATGAATTCTAACACAACATCACCTTTTTACACATGATCTCTAAGAAAGTGATGCCTAATATCTATATGATTACTTCTAGAATGTTGGATGAGATTATTTGAAAGATTAATAGCACTAGTATTGTCACATTTGATAGGAATGTGATCAATTACTTTACCAAAGTCCTTCAATTGTTGTTTCATCCACAGAACTTGGGTGCAACAATAACCCGCCACCACATACTTGGCTTCTGCGGTCGACAAGGCAACCGATACTTGCTTTTTACTAAATCACGAGACTAGACATTCTCCTATGAATTGGCAAGTCCTGGAAGTGCTTTTTCTATCTAAAAGACTACATGCGTAATCCCCATTCGAATACCCTACTAGGCTAAAGGAAGAGTTCCTAGGATACCAAAGTCCTAAGTGAATAGTATCATGCAAATATTTGAAAATTCTCTTTATAGCATTCAAATGAGATTCCCTAGGAGAAGATTGAAACCTAGCACACATACAAACACTAAACATTATATCCGGCCTAGAAGCAATAAGATAGAGTAGAGATCCGATTATACCTCGATATCTCTTTTCATCTACTATCGTACCCGAATCATCCTTGTCTAGCTTGATGGTACTACTCATTGGAGTTTTTGCTACCTTGCATCCTTCCATGCCAAATTTCTTTAACATTTCCTTTGTGTATTTGGCTTGGTTGATGAAGATCCCTTCTTTGAGTTGTTTGATTTGTAGACCAAGAAAGAATTTGAGCTCTCCCATCATGCTCATTTCAAATTCCATAGTCATACTGTTAGCAAATTCCTCACAAAGAGATTCATTAGTAGCACCAAAGATAATATCATCAACATAGATTTGAACAATTAAAGTGTCATGCTTGTGCTTTTTCACAAACGGTGTGGTATCAACCTTTCCTTTCTCAAAATCATTTTATAAGAGAAATAAACTAAGCCTTTCATACCAAGCTCTTGGAGCTTGTTTTAAACCATATAAGGCTTTATTTAGTTTAAAAACATGATTTGGAAAACAATGTGATTCAAAACTAGGAGGTTGTTCAACATAAACTTCCTCCTCAATGATGCCATTTAAAAATGCACTCTTAATATCCATTTGGAAAAGTTTAAAATTCATATGACATGCAAATGCTAAGAGAATCCTAATGGCCTCTAATCTTGCCACGGGGGCAAAGGTTTCATCATAGTCTATGCCTTCCTCTTGGTTGTATCCTTTGGCAACCACTCTAGCCTTATTTATAGTGATGACACCTTGCTCATCTAAGTTGTTCCTAAA
>CATIWR010511939.1:0-63044 GCA_949677035.1 Omphalea diandra | reverse complement strand
TGTTTCTTTCATGGTTTTAATTCGAAATAATGGTGTAGTAGACAGCCTTGATGCATGAATTCTCCACGGACAACCTTCAGCTTTGCACTTGGCACTTACACGAGTGGCATCATTGTGTTTATATTTGCATTTGAATCCATGAGCAATAGAATACCTACGCAAAGCCTCACGCAATTCCTTAACATTATTAAACTGCTGGTGCAGACCAGTTATGCAATTTTTCCATGATTGAAAAAGTTTATGGCAGCCAGTACCCTCAGTTTCATCAGGGAAGTAATTGAGTTGCTCAGTGACTTCAGCAGGAGAAGCAGCAACAGGAGGAACATTGAGGGGGGTGGCAGGTTGTTCTTCTATCATACTATTACCACTAAACCTGCAAGAACAAGCATGCATAAGATACTTAGTTGATATGCAAGTATAACAGTTATATGAATTTTGACGATATATACAAATGGTCAAGCTTACAATAACATGTCAAAGGTTGGACCCTCTGTTGCCACAAGAGTCCTACCAAGAACCTTAAGCACAAGTGATCCATTCAACACACAAATTCAAACACATTAAAGAAGATAATTACGCTACCTACTACAAGGCACTGCTGAGGGCACACATCCCAAGTCCTCATTTTTCACAACAAAAACATCTACAGTTTCAAAATCTTCATGGAAATCAATCATGCGTTGCACATCTTTGTCACTAGATATGGTGATGAGAGTCTTCTTGTTATTGGGTAGGAAGTATTTGATGGTCAAGGAATCCGGCTCATATCTCCACATCTCTGCCATCTCCAACTTCAGATCCTGAAATTTACTTTTGCGGTTTACAATAGTAGCATGGGCCTCTCCACCTATGTACAACAAGGAACCATCACTAGCAGAGGTGAACTTCCCACCTGACTGACAGACAACAATAAGCTTCCCCTGAGGCATGCTTCCGCAATGAGCATAATAGGACCAAACAATCTGTCCAAGGGAAATCCATCAGTCACTCAAAAAAGCATTTTCCACACATCATTAAGTCAAAAGCCAACAAGAATCTACACATGCAGTTTTCAACAAACTTATAAACATAGAACACAATTAGCTACATATAATAATGGTACCCCCATAAAAGTTCAGAATTTGATATACCGTTTCATCTCTTGACAAATTTATTCTAATCAGATCAAAACCTTCTAACGTTTGAAAGAATTACTCATCGAAGTGATATACATTATTTAATTAATTCTAAACTCGATATATTCAAATAAATGAGCTCTCTAGGACCTTCAAAAATTAAAAATTGTAATATATTGCACATAAAGGTCATATTAAAAAACCTAAGATAACAATGCACCAAAGATGAAAACTTTATTCGAGGAAAAATAAAAGGAAGCATAAAAGAGAGAAACTGACCCAGTCGCAAAAGTTAAAGAACTGGGAAAACTCTTGCTTTCACTGCATTGCAGAAGAAAACCTAGATTTTGGAAATGAGCGTGTTCAGATTTCAACGAACGAGAGCGAACACAGTGAAGGAAATTGCCTGTGGTTGCTAAAGTGAGAATAGACTCATTATTTTGGAGTTTTTGGTAATTTAGCTGTCAGGGTTAAATACGACTTCGTTTTGATATTACTGAGTGCATTCCATTTTTTCTGAGTTACGTGTGCAGGGCTTTCCAGTCTGCCCCAGCATCAAGGCACGTTTTAATGCTACATGCATTTTTTGCAAGAATATTGGCATTTAAATATATATATGTATATATATATATATGTATATATATTAATTTTTAATTAGATACATTAATCCTTAATTGCATATATATTTAGATTCATAATGTAACTTGAAGTTGGATCATAATAAACATACTACATTTATCAGATATAGGATAATAAAAATTGAGGTATAATTCCATAACCCTTTTTCTTGGCTTGCTACACATGTCTCTTTATTTTGAGGTTGGGTAAGGGATTCAAATTTAAGGACTTGAATAGAGTACCTTTGAAGAATTTAAAGAATGAAATATAAATGATGGTTTGCAAGTTTTTTAATAATATAAATAAAATTAATAAAGAATAAATATTTATATCTATTAACTTTAAATATTTATTTTTTAAATTTCTAAATCAGAATTAAATAATAGAATAAAAAATTTTAGCTTTTTTAAAAAAATTTTCAAACTGAGCAAAATTAATTAATATATATTTATACTTTTCAAAAAAATTAATCTCTATGGTATATTTAATTTCATATATTTCCGTTAACTTTCCATTCCACTCTTAAAAAAACTTTCATGTAATACATAATTTTTTGTATAAAGAAGATAGGCACTTATGGTTTTACAGGCATAGTTTCATGAATTTTCCTTAGTTTAATTTTATTTTAAAAATAATATAAAACTGAACAATAATTTTAAAATTTATATCTAAAAAGTATATATGATTGGACTGATTATTGAATGGTCACTATTTTAGTTTTCATTTTCCGTGCATTCAAAGAATAGGGAATGATGAATTTGGTTATGAAGGTTTTAGTTCCATCATTTGATTTCAATTCAATCATCAATTCATTATTTCTTCAAGTTTGTAGCAGGAGACACGAGGCGAATTGGCGCCACATGTACTGTGACTCATACTAAAGCTTGCTTGCTGCTAACATGAAAGCTGCAAAGCAACTAGTTGGAAAGTGAAAAGCACCGAACCTTCATACTTCCTTCCTGTGATGCGTCCCCATAAAGTTTAAAATTTATTGTTGGCCCCGTGATGTGCTAAATTTGGTACAAGTTCGGTGGTTACTCAGGACCCACACCAAAAACTACAAGACAGATTGTTAGCCATTTCACTCTTTGCTTGTCTTGTCAATAGTTGTAGTTGGTTAGAGAACAAGCTTTTGCTTCAACATGTGGAAACAGACAGCCCAGCAAGTCGGTGCACAACAAAGACTTCCTACTACTTGCTATGTTGCCTAACACTAGTTCATGCAGGCATCATTAACTTGCCAAAACTTTGCCTTCCATTTTAAGACTATTAGCATCACATGAGCCTGGATTGCACTTAACCCAACCATTTTGATTCTTTTCTTCCAGTTTTCAATTTGAAAACTCAAAAATACATTTGAAATTTGAGCACAGAAATTGGATTACATAACTGTGTCACCAGGGTGAAGCCGCCTGTCCTTGCGGACTTGTTAGGCGATTCTTATAAACTCCTCCTGTTCTTTGAAATAAATTTTGTTCAAGTGAGAGAAAATCTAGAACAAAAAGGTTGAAAATTGAACTATGTCAGGATCACATCAAAGTTGCTAAGATTCCACTCTGCCACTTCTTCCCGGTCGCTAACAAAAATTTCAGTACCCATATCAATTGATGTCCAAATTCTTCTGGCAGGAGGGGTGCCTGGATCCTGCGAAACCAAGAAAAAATATCAACTACCAACTTTTCATCACATAAATTTGTAACATATTTCCTGGAATATGATTATGTAATAGCTGACCTGATAGAAGTACAGTCTGCTAGAGAGTCCACCCACATCAAGCTCCCAAGTTCTGGCATCCCCAACCCAACCATCGCCTTGTTTTGTTGGATAGCCATATTCAGCCCATATGGGATGAGGCAGCAGCTGAACTAGCTCTTGTGCCTGAGGATTGCTATAAGGATCACAAGTGCTGACAGGTTGCTCCAAAAATCGAGCGTTCCCTGGAGCACAATAGTAGTGGTAAGCCCCATAAGGGAAGTTGGCTGTATCATTTCTGTAAATTTTTGTGTCATTTGGAGTAATGTGGTATGGCGGGCAGTTGCCTTGACTTTTTGGACTGCACCAAGCCGGAGTTGCAGGATTAATGATCATCTCACTGTATCTGGTTACATCAGTGAGCACATCTCCATCACAAGGATTTCCATTGTTCTTCCAGCAGCTACCAATATCTATCAAATAGAACTGGCTCTTGGGCCCTCCCCCTTGTTTAACATCCAATGTCACTTCGACTTTGAAATTAGGTGACTCTGGAACCTGGATGGTAACCAATGTTGTCATTCATATGATACAGAAAGCGGAATTAAGGAACATAGAAAAGATAATGGATTGGCTCAAATTGTCCTAGTCAAGAAATTAAAAATAACAGTAATTAATAGAAAAAAAAAACCACTAAATCCAAAATTACAAAATGATGTAGTTCTAACAAATATGTGTATCAAGATAAGCACATACATTATAGTCAAAACCATATCTATAAAGAAAAATTATGTGGCCTTCTGACTTTGATCAAATCTGTTTTAGGCTCTACATCAAAAGTACTGAAGTAGTAGTATATAAATTAAGAATTAGTCATATGCTCAACCATTTGCATATATGAAGTCAATAACAACAAAGAAAAAGTGATAATATTCAAACAAATATCAAGCAACAGGACACAATTACAGATAAAAAGGTTATCCATGCCATGCCCCAACTTCTAAGTAACACAACAAATAAAGTCAGTTTGATTAACATTGTGAGGATGTAATTAGAATGTAGCTGTTCTATCTCTGACTTATTTCGCTGAATTATTGAAGATTCACTTTCATAATATAATAAGCAAGGATACAAGTGTTCCAAATTCCCCAAATACACTGTTCGCATTTAGAGACAGGAATACAATTTCTTGGTTTTCATTAATAAGTAAAACAGCACTTCTGTAGCACAGGGAAAAACCAGTGTTTTGTTGGAATAGTTTAGTTTTTCTATGGTGAGATAATTAAAAGGAATTTGGTCATAGTTGAACAAGAAAATTGGATTCCAAATTGGTTGTACCAACTATTTTGTGCATGATGAATAAAAGCCAAGTCAGAAGAACTAAATCGTCCAATTAAGGCCTAATGTCCAATTAATTCTATGTTGAACTATGTTAAATTGTCCAATTAATTCTAAGTGTTTTTTTCTTTTTTTGAGGAAACCAATTAATTCTATGTTGAACGAGGGCTAATGTTTTCGTGACTTTTATTTTTAGAGGCGTTTAGCCTTCAGCAACTATGATTCATTGTATACGCATTCAGCACTAGTTCAACATAGAATTAATTGCATGTTTGACCATATGTAGATACGAAGTCCACATTAATAAAGATTAAACAATAATCCTAGAAAAAAAATATCATGAAAAGAACAATTAAAAACCGAACAAAGTTAGATGCCGTGCCCCACCTTCAAAGTTACACCATGACTGCAGTCAGTTTAATTAACAGTGCAATTTAATTAGTATTTATCTACCCTATTGAGCGACTTATTTTGTATTTTGCTGTATTACAGAAGACTAATTTTCATAACCAGCAAGGAAACAAA
Organism: Omphalea diandra; assembly: GCA_949677035.1. Taxonomy (NCBI): domain Eukaryota; kingdom Viridiplantae; phylum Streptophyta; class Magnoliopsida; order Malpighiales; family Euphorbiaceae; genus Omphalea; species Omphalea diandra. The sequence goes on along the minus strand of CATIWR010511939.1, from coordinate 57,756 downwards.
TCTTTATCTGCTACACTATGTTAAGATGATTGAAATGATTATGGAATAAATAGAGGCAGAAAGTCAAGCTTTGTTTCTACTTACAATTTTGAGCATGCCTCTTGTATCATAGTGATACCCTCCAGAAAATCCTTTGGTTGCATCAGCTCTAAGGTACAGCATCAGCCATGGATACTTCTTAGAAGTTTTGAGGATATGACTGAAAACCCAACTTCCAACACCAACTTTTTTCTCCCAAACTACCTCATAGAATGAGATGCCATCTAGTCCACCCCCAATGTCAGAACCCAAATCATAAGTCCCATTGAAACTTCCTCTTAAAGTACTACCGTCTATAAGCTGAGTCTGTTGATGATTCAATATGGGCTGATTCATACAGCCATCTCCAAAGCAAGGAAACCTTCCTGGTTTGAAAGGTGGTACCTTTTTCCCATTCTGAGGACACAAACCAGACTTTGTATCATAATTGCCATTTTTAAGCATAACCATCCAAAATTGCCATGGATTTGGAGTATCTTCAACTTGACATAAAGAACCCAGATATAGCTCTTTCTGTGCTGCATAAAGGTCTGCATTGCTTATAGCTCCTGGGGGTAAACCTGGAAATGATTTTCCTACCCCTAGTTTGTTGTCATCTTCTGTCACCTTGTGTTTAAGTGTAGAACCTGCTTCACTAAAACAAAGAATTAGCGTACAATATATAAATGCTAAATAAAGTTGAGTACACCAGAAGGGGGGGGGGGGGGGCGCGAAGAAGGTCCCAGTTGTTAAAAGAACTAATCTTTTCATTTGGTTGACAAGAGCTAGAATAAAATCCATGCATTTTCTCTAAGAAAAAGAGGAAACTTAACAAACCCATTTTAACAATATCGACGATTTGGATACTGATTAAAGACATGGAAGCTTAACAGAAGAAAAAATAACAAAGAACCCACTTTTGAACACTGTTTGTTTTCTTCTATGGCCGTTGTGCTTACTTGAGAGATCAAAGCAATCAGCAGCTCTTGGGCTTCCCATGCCAGGAGCTTCTTGGCCAACTTCATTGCAGAAATTCCAAGCTTCGAAGCCCACTCTCAATCCATCTCTTCTCATTCCTGGGTCTCCTACGGCTGAGATATACTGTTTCGCTCTTACAGCACAAACAATTAAAAGAAACACATTTACCAGGAAAAGTACGCCATGCCACTGGGTTTCCATGGCCATTACCATGGATGCTCTGCTTTAGATACAGAGTAAGGTATTGGTTCTATATACAGAGGAAATGGGCTTGAGCTGGCATGTGATGTTGGTCCTTTCTCATTATTATTATTATTGCTTTTTCTATAGTAACAAACTAATGATGGATTATGTAGTTTTAATTGTGAGGAACAATAATAAAATTTTTCATTTTTTTAAATGGTACGGTGCGGTTAGTGTTGCTAATATCACAAAGTTAGCATCGTGCTTAGTGAAGTTGGAATCCATGACCTTAAGATTGTAAGGCGTCACCCTTAATCATTCGGCTAAAGATCATTGGCTTACTTTTTTAATGCAATTTGTTTTTTTAGCTTTTTCTTACATTAATTTCACTAACCATTATATGATATGATTATTAGTAGTGAACTCGCGCAATATAATTATAATAATAAAACTTAAATAAAATTAATATTTTTTTATTAAATAATTAGTTAATTAAATAAATAATTAAATTTTAATATATAAATAATAGTTAAAATTTAATTATTATTCTATAAAAATTTTATTATCAAAATAAATAAAATAGTAAAAATAGTCTTATCAAACTTATAATTATGTACGAAATTAATTATAATAAAGAATTATTTATTGACTTATATTTTAAATTTTATATAACATAATTTCAAAAAAAATTATTAAACTTAAATGAACTAATTCATGATAATTAATTAAATAAATAATATTAAATATTTTATAATAAAAAATAAAATTAACAAATAATTACATATTATATATGCATATGTAGGTAATTGTAATAAAATACTATTTCGTAAGTCATCTTCGTTTATTAAATTTGAATGAAATAATTTTTGATAATTTATTATATTGTTATTTGTCTTTATACATTTAAAATTTTGAATAATCAATAAAATTAATTTAAATTTTTCTTCCTATGTAGAAGTTTTATTTTAATTTTATTATAATTTTCTATTTAGAAGTAGTTTGAAATTTTATTTTTAAAATTTTTCTAATTTTCTATTTAGAGTATATTGACTTTCTATATATAATTTTTATTTTTAATTTTTTTATAATTTATACTTTTAAAAGTAATTTAGAATTTTTCACTTTTAAAATTTTTCTAATTTTCTATTCATAATATTTTTTATATGATCTTATTAACTATCTATTTATAATTTTAATTTTTTAATTTCTAATTTAAATTTTTTAAAAATTTTGGGCAATTGTATTTTTTAATTTTTTATTTGCAAATATCATTTAATATGATAGTTTTTGATTTAAAAATATTTGTTAATATGATAATTTTATAACATAATATAAAATAACGACACGTGACTGTATTATGCATAATTGTTTGATAAATGACAAACAATAGTTTGAAATTAACTTTGAAACTATAATTAATAATATATATTGATCGATTAATATACATATATCAAATTTAAATATGAATATTATATATAAATCTGTCAATACTACAGATAAAAAATAATAAAAACAACACTAAAAAGAATATCAGTCCAAATTAATATTTCTTCATTATATATATGTGTGTGGAATGATATTTGGCATTTTCCATCTGTTTAGCACTTATAGGAATTGTTTTTTTTGGAAGGAAAAATGGGGACTTTGATTTTTAAAAAGTGGTTTTGTTGGGTTTTTTGACTTCTACTAAAAGCAACAATAATCGATCAATCTACCGGTACATTAGGTGTGTTTCAGGGACCACGGAATGGTTGGTTACCACTTAACACTTGGGTTATGGTCAAAAAGATAAATAAATATAATTAAATACTAAAAAAGAAAAGGAATTGCTTATTAGTATACATAAATGAATTAAAAAAAAAAAAAAGATAATAACTGCATTTTCTGTATTAAAGAAACTTAAGCAACAATTTGGGATTTTTTGCTAAATAATGATCCGATAAGCAAATGTCATTTTTCTTTATGATTGCAAGAAATGCATCTAACTTGGAAGTAGATCCTTTAAGTTTATAGTTACATGGTCAAATCACCTAAAATAAAATCTTAAAAAATAAAAAAAATATATATTATCTTAATTTAAGCTTGTGGAAACGTGTCCTTCTCTGAATCAAAGAAATGAAGTGTTGTTTCATTTTCATTAAATTGCAAGGTAGAGATTGAGAAGTTTGTTTTGTTTAGTCTGCCGACATGGGAGTGAAGGACACGGAGAAAGTTGGAAATTGGGGTCTCACTAGCCAATTATATTATCTTAATTTTTTTTTTCTTGAAAGGCTTTCCAAGTTCTCTCTGAATAATAAAAGTATGCTAGCTACGCATGTTGGTTAAAGTTTTCCCTTTATATATGTATAGTTGGGCTCACTAGCCAATGTACTATGGATTTAGCCCATTCCTTAAGAATGAGCGAATGGATAAGTTAAAAAAAAAAGGCCATTCGGTTTTTCAAGCTTAGTGTTTGGTACGTAGAAGAAATGTTCAGTGTGAACTCCAATATAAGATTGTTAATTTACACGACCTGCTCCACTTGGATTAATTTTATAGAATATTGAAGAAGTCAGTTTGATATTTTTTTTTTTTAAAAAAAAAAACTATAGAAAACCAACTTGTTAATCACTTATCTTGAGATTGGAGCATTAAGTGAACAATCTTTATTATTAAAAATTTTACTTATATATAATTATTTTTATTCAACAAAACTTAAAATGCTATCATAGACTTTTTTTTCTATTAATAATATTTATTTTCAAAATTAAAAATATAAATCCAATGCAAAATTGAAATACGGAGAGAAGTAGTTCTGGAACATGCCGTCCTAGGAAAACCCAATACCAGACCATAGCATGGCGACATCACAGGCCACAACAGCAGATGGAGGTGTGCTTGTGCCAATTATTGATGCCTAATTATTAAATTTGTAGCTTTTTAAATGGCGTTTGGCTAGCAAACGAAAGTTCCTTCCAACCTAAAACCAAAACTCTATACAGATGCTATCTTAATTAAAACTACCATATCAATCTCAAAATGCTTTAAAAATTAATAATTTTTAACTCAATGATATTAAATAGGAATAAAAATTGAACTAAACGCTCAATCTTTTTCACTTTTAGTTCATTAGTGCATGTCTTGACCCATTGCTTACATTACATATGTTCAATAATTATTACGTGGGCAAATCTTTTCGCATGGATGCCGACCTGAAAACAAATTTCATCGGCATGCCCCTTTTAACACAAAGTAGATATCTGGCATTTGAATGAAATTATTGGTTCAATATATATATCTGATATTCAACGGGGGTCATGAGTGGGAAATGCGAAAATTACTAGGGAATTAAGCCTATCTTTGACATTGAATTTTCAAATATTTTTATTTTTTATATTAAATCATAATTTTTTTTTTTTAAAACAAACGCCAAAAAATTTTAGCTTTTTCAAAACCATGATTTCGCTAATCCTTGAATGCTCTAAACGCAGACAATACAACACCAAATGGGCACTAAAAGAGGCGTGTTCTTCTTCCAGTCCTCCATGCGCCAAAAAGGATCCGGGTTTAGGAAACATTTGGGCCTATATAGTTTTATTACGGTTATTTAAAATAAGCAATTTAAAATTTGTTTATTATCCATTTATATCTCTAAATTAAGGCACTAATTACACCAACATAAGTAGATTTAAATGTGATCGATCTTTTAAAAAGTTGAGTCATCAACCTCAAAGTAATAAGTTTAAGTGATTATGTTTCCTAAAAAAAAATTACTTTTTTTATTCATTTAATTTTAGTTTTTCACATCAACATTCACAAACAAATAGTATTTAATACAAATGAGTTTTTTTTTTTTTTTGCAGTAATATTTTTTCCTTACACTTGTTTAATTTTGAATTTTTTTAGGCTATCACTGAAAAAATTTTATCAATGGCAACCTCATTTTCACTCAAAACTATTAATTTTTAAGTAAATTTGGCTTCTTTTTTATTTTTTTCAAGTTTTTAAAGAAAATTAGAAGATTCTCTTTGATCTGTTATTAAAATTTTAGTTTTGGATCATTTATAATTTAATATATTTTTCTTATTTGATTGTATGATCTTTATTTGTTTTTGTCATAAGAAATTCAAGTTCTATAGATTTATATTACCTCTCATATATATTTTTTAGATAATATGGATCTCCATTTAGAAAAAAAAAATTTGCTTTATATGAAGTTGATTTCTTCATAGAATCGTTTGGTTACTTCTCTTTTACTGTTTGAATGCAATTGATGGGTGATTTATTATTATTATTTTTAATCATATTCATTTAAAAGATTAAGGAATTGATATACAGTAAAAAAAAAATACAACTAAGTGAAATATACTTATAGCTGAGTTGCAAATTAATAAAGTTATATCAATAAAATTGAAAGTTTTTTTTAAAAAAACATATTATAAAAATACTTTTATACTTATTGATAGTACTAAATTTATTTTCAATTTGTTATATGAATAAGAATTTTATATATATATATATATAAAGATGCACCTTAAAAAAGTATAGGCACTTTAAAAGCTGTGGATAATTACTATAAATCTTTAATCTTATTATATTTGACATATTTAACTAAATTATTATTCATATTTTAAAATTATATTATAAATCTTTCAATGTTTGTTCTGTTATACTAAAATATTATTTAATGTAATTGATATAATGGAGCAATCATGAAATTTATATTATAATTTTAAAAAATAAAAGATGATTTAATTAAATATATTTAAGAGCTACACGGAAAAAAAACACGGAATTAGCTTTTGCACGTTGTAACCGAAAAAGAAAAGGTTGAAAAATCAAAAGCTGCCTCTTGCTTATTGGCAGACTTTTTAGCTGGCTTCCGCTTATTGTTTAGGGCTCTCTTGTCCCAAGTCTGAACCCATTGTTACAGACCAAAATCATCTGGTTAAGTTCCGAGCTTAAAGGTAATATTTATTTTTTCTTTTTTCTGGGCTATTTGTAATTTGAGCTCAGGGATGCTAGTTATGGGTTCCAGTCAATCACAAAATCCCGTTTAAGCTAGCCTTTTCCAAAGATGTCCAAAATGTCTAGGCTTATCGACTAGTATGATTGTTCGCAGTCACCAAGGTAAATGCATATAGCTAAATTTAACTTAATATCATAGGTGAATGATTTATTAATTATTAACATGATTAATACTAAATTAAATATCTGAGTCTCATAATATTATCATGAGTTCCCATATTTAATTTTTTTTTATTCGTTGTTCATACTTATTTACTTTTTTTTTGCTTCTTTTTTCATTTTTATTTTTTAACTATACTACTTATTGTAATTGAATAACTTTTTAATAGATTCAACAAATTGTGTATCACTTTTTTTGTATCATTATTTATTTATTAAATAATCAATTATCTTAATTATTGTTCAAATATCAATACACCAAATATACTATATAGAATGACTATTATTCGGATTTGATGTTGGCCGTACTATTGATTTTAATGATGTTTTCGTATTGTCTATTAGAACCCTCTCATTTATCAGTATAGTTTTATTTTTATAAAATTAGAAAGATGGAAAATAATTTTAGTGATTTTGATACCCACATAAAATCATGAATAATCATATTGATATTGTGAGACTTACACAAGAGTTAGTTTGGCTAGGTTTTCTGGTGACGGTTTGGCTCCTCCAAAACAACAAGGATGAGAGGGAAGTTGGTTGATTGTTGAAAGTCCATTTCAATACTTAAGTCAGTAATTTGCAGGATGAAGTGTAAAATAAGTGAATGTAAAATGTGAAAGATGCTTCATGAAATCTTTATATAGTGACTTGTCTAATTGTTAGAGTAAGACTTTATTCTTTTTTGTTTAAGAGTGCAGTTTCTTAATGAGAAGCTTTTACTTATTGATTAGGATAAGTCATGGGTTAAGTACCTAAGTATGGAGCAAACCATTCTAGCTTATCAATTTATGGACCTTATTTTAGGTCGAGTTGTTAAGTCCGTCTTCTTGTGATTTATTGACTTGAACCGAACTTTAAACTTAACCCATATTTACTTGAGTACACATAAATTTGATATTTAGCCTTTGATGGTGTATAATATCATTATCTTGATGTGCTGCACAATATCATTTAAAATAAATTTTATTTTAATTAAATTTTCTATAAATTATCTTAAGTAAATTGTTTTTAGTTGAAAATAAATAAAAATTAAAGGAATTTAAATTATGACAATAATTTTGTACAATTTGTTTAGGTTTTTTTACAGCATTTAAATCTATTGGAATTTGAAATTTGACGTTCTATTTTTAATACAGTATTAATGAATTTAATATTATTTCCACGATACGTGATCTTATTACTTGATTTCAAGTTCTGATATTCATTTTTTTTTCAAAAAAATATTTTAATCTGGAGTAGTTGGTAAAAGCTACTGAAAAAGGTTGAAATTGACACTGACAATACTATATTTTTACAATTTGGATACAATTTGGATATCAATTTGAAAATCTTGATACACCTTTGAATATTTTGTATATCCAAAGGATATTTTATTTCTCCAAAACTGCTGTTTAAAATTCTGTATCAATTGACTGGCAAAAAATATGTTTAATAGCCTAAATTTGATTGAATATAGATTTTATTAATAATAATAAAAAATTTTTGGATATCGAAATATTTGTAAGCTTATAAGTCAATAATAAGGAACAGTAATGTACAAACACAAAAGAATAGTGTTATATTAGGGCATATAATATATGTATCTGCTAACCTTAGATTAACATTACAGGAATGACATTGAATTATGATATGAGAGGAGTGACATTGAGTTCTAGTTTTCACGTTTTCATCTTTAAATGAATACTGTTTAAGGGTTGAAAATTTTGCCTTTCATTTGAAAAAAAATATTATTTTTGTATTGTAACCGGTTGGTGATGCCTACATTAATTTTCAGCATTTTAATATTGCAATTTATTATTTTTAGATAATTTAAATATATGACAAGATCCAATTGATTTATATGATGAATTTGGACCGTATCAGCATTTCCAAGAAAAAATAGACATCAGTTGCGTTTATTTTGGTGACTGCTAAAACGTGTTCTAGGATACAAAACATCATTTGTAGACTTAGAGGAAGATTGAGCTTTTAGTACTTGAAAAAAAGAGTTCCCATCCACTCGATTACTTATGATAATATCAGTTTTTATTTCCCTATTACCAGAAAACAATGTCCAATTTCAGATGCCTAGAGCACTAATTCAAATCAGTGGTGTTCCCCCTTTTTTTTTTTTTTTTTTTTTTGTGGGCAAGCAAAAATAAGGTTTTTAAAACTTGATCAATCTAAAAGTGAGACTCGAATTTGGGTATTCCACCTAAAAGATCAATCACCAATTGTTTTCTCATGGTATCTTCCAATTTAACATTATTATTTTTGTAAAAAAATTTGTTCGATGGTATTCTTTTGACATTATCAAATCAACTAAACCAGTATGAGCATGTAAAAGTTCACTATAACATCCACATCACAAAATGTCTAACGACTAAATTTTCTATCCACTGATTTGTATAATGCTAATATAAACTAACCTACCACCAGGATTTGGTTGATTTCAATTTGCTATAACCTTCTCATTGCTCTTGGCAATTTACAGCATCAAAAGCAAATCACATTGCAATATAATTCCCGGTCCCCATGAGAAAAGATCCATTAGATTTGGAGAGGAACAGGAGCTGTGTAGAAGTATGTTAAAAATGGCAACCACTTATTGCCGTGTGCTTTAGTTCGTTCTTCTCTCTTCTATGGTCATTGTATTATCACAAAGAAGTAACCCCACTTCCCCCTTGTGCAACAGCTTGTAGCGGCTGGTCTGCTAAGACTGCATTGCATGTATACCAATAATTTTTTCAATTAAGATTCCCAATTTCCTACTTGCCTTCGGCGTTTGCCAGAATAAGGAGATAATTTCGTCTTCTTCTGTTGAGAAGGACAATACAGACTGAATCAATCTGTTATTTCACAAACGGTTCTGGTTCTCCAAGAGATCAGGCAGAGTTATCTTTCCCAAGTTGTTGGGATCAAGCTTTTCAAATTGATTGCATATCTGCAATATATCTTTCTCCTCAACCTTTCCCATCTCTTTGAGCTTGAAGATTACATATTCTGATTTGCTGCAGAAGAAAAGGTTTGAGAAAACTGAAATGATTTGATGTTCACAAAGAGATTCTTAGGAGTTTAAATTCTATTGCCCATAAAGATCTAGGTGAACAACAAAAGGTCTGACTGACAGCAACAGAAGTATAACCGTGCGTGAGTATGAGTTAGATGAATGGCTTTATTCATGAAAGAATTAACAATAAACTACATAAGAAATCAAGATACGTTTCACATAGCTCCAGTGTACCTGAGCATACAATTGTTATTTAGGAAACTGAGCTTAGAAACTCTGCCTAATACCTAATCATTTGAGATCAATGACTAAGAGGAGCTCAATGAACAATTATCAAATATGCAGACATCTTCAAACACTAATTGATGGAGGGACATCGGAAATATCTCCACCACACTGGCCTTTTTCCCAACTTAGGATTGCATTTTCTTATGTTATGCTGTTTGATGGATTATCCAGGGATTTCGTTACTTTGTCTTGCTCAAATTGCCATAGATTCTAGCAGTTTCAGCAAGAAAAATGTTTTGCCTCTAAAGAAAATGAAGATCAAGGAAAGCAAACTTGTGATACGATGTATTTTTTATGATACAAACTTTGCATCTCTCTGTTTCAAAGATCTCCAACTCAGTCAGCAATTTCTGTTCTATCTATATAATATTTGTGTTGTGGCAACAACCAAGAATATTATTTATCAAAAACAATATCAAAAAGGAGATCATACATGTCACGTATTCAACAACTGTTCACCAAATGGTATAATCCAAACAATTGCAAAAAATTGACGACCAGGAATGTGACGAGAAAATAGAACCACACACCTAATGAAACCATTGTTATTGATATCTGCAGCAAGCAAATCCTCAACGGTGATATCCCTATGCAAAACCCATTTGGTGATCCTCCTGTGTCTCTTATCAATTCTTGCCTCCGCCAAATAAAGAAATGCCCTTGCCACCGCCAGGGTAGAAACCAAAAGCCAAATAGCCGCAAACAGCCGCCCAGGTAAGGTCTTAAACGCCCTATCCCCATACCCGACTGTAGTAACTGACATAACTGCCAAATACACCGAATCAACCCCATCAAGATTCTCAAGAAAGTGAAGAACCAAGCTTCCTATTCCAATACACAAAACCACCACTGCAAGTGCCAATACAACCTTCAATCTGATCCTCATCCTCCCCTTTTCCACGTCAACAATGTAATTCCTAGCTGAAAATCCTTCGTGGGTTTTACTCCTACTCCTCCCCATTTGAATCCCGTCCAAGATCATGCTCTCTTGCAAATCAAGAACGTAATTAACAAGCCCACTAAGCAATATATCTATAAATCCAAAACCCACCAAAACAAAAATGCAAGCAAAAACCTTTGTTCCGGGAGTCAAAGGAGCTATATCACCGTACCCGATAGTACACATAGTTACTATACAGAAATAAAGAGCGTCCACAGCTGGATGGGTTTCTACACCGGAGAAGTTATCTTTGTTGCAAGAATAGATAACCACGCCAAGTAGTAAGTACATAGACAGCAAGAAAGTTGCTTGCTGTATGATGGAGCTGGACTCGGACTCCGGCTTGGGATCTTGGGGTATTTGGTACTTGAGGTCTCGCATGACCACCAGGGCCGGTGCGGTTTTTGAACGGTGGAGAGAACCGAGTTTTTTTGTGGGCGGTGGAGGAGAAGAGGGTGGGTCTTGCTGTGGTGGCTGGTGGTCTTGGATTTCGGAGAAGATGAGTGGGGAGGAGAGGGACTGAGGGAGAGTGAAGGAAAGATCATGGTGTTCGTGAATGCGTTCGAGGTGTTGGGGTCTTGTTTGGGTGGCGAGAAAAGGATCATTTTCCATCTGAAGAAAGTAAGGAAAAGAAAAGAGCAAATGGGCACTGGTTCTGGACTTGTGGTTTGCGTGCGGCTTTAGTTTCTTCTTAGATTATTTATGCAGTCTGTTCTTATAATTAAGGTGGATGGGACCCACGAAGAAGGCCGTTGAAGTTAAACTTAATAAATCGTCATCTTCCTCCCCTTGGAAAGGCGGTGGCGATAGCGGTGGTGGGCGGGACAAGCCGGCTGTGTTTGTTGGCTCAGCTCCCATTTACTTGGACAAGAAATGGTGTCTATCCAGCAAGGTTGCGGCCTTTTTATCTGTCTCAAGTAGGATTGCAGAAACTTTTTGCACAAATAACTTTCTGGGACTTGTGGGTTCAGTTTGATTTGGGAGGCAACAAACAAAAAACAACGTCTTTTTTTGGATGATTCACAAATTTATACTGAAAATAATTTATTGTGATATTTTTTTTTAAAAAAAAAGTTTAGGATTTTGATCTCAGAAAATAAAATCGAATGTTTTTCGTTGCTCATTAAAAAAGAAAATCACAATTTCAAAATTTATTTCAAATTAAATAAATAAAAATAAATTATTAAATCAGCAAATGATGATGTAAAAATTACATTCCATTTCAAAACCGATGAAAAACTTTTTTTTAATTTAGTAATGCAATAACATTTGCTTAGAAAGAAGACGACAATTCCATAAAACATGTTTGGGCTATGGCTTAGTTAGAAACTAAATTACGACTCTTTTGAAAAATATTATTATTATTTTTATATGTTGGCAATGTTTAAAAAATTATTTAATAAAAATCTTTTTAAGATCAAAGAAAAACTATTTTTTTTAAAATAAAATCTTAAAATATCTTCCATATTTTAATAGATTCATTTAAATAAAAAGATAAATCATATAAATATATATTTATTGAAGAAGTTATTATCATCATATATGACTTTTTTAGTAATTCTTAAAATATTTTTATATTAAATAATAAATAATATATGATAGAATTGTAGTTTTGAGTTTTTTTTAATGCTAGTTTTTTAAAATTGTTGGAGGAGAAATTTGGTGCCAAATCACTAAAGATTGTACTTACTTTAGATATGTTTTTCAGGATATATTAGAAGGTGGCTCAAAAGCACTCTTATCCATTAGACAAATCCAGAAAAAAACAAAAAATCTGATACAACAAAGATATTAGAAAAGCTCCACCAACACGGCAAGAACTAATAAAATTTTAATTTACACTAAAATATCTCTCTTCTATAAACCCAAGTCAAATTTTCTTCCTTCCGCCAAAAAAGTAAAGTAAATCCATATATATATATATATAGAGGGCAATGAAAACATCCAGTGGGGGTATAAAATTGCCATTAGAGATGGAGCCGCACAGCAATGGTACGGTAATAGAGGTGTACACAAATGTTGAAACGTATGATTTCTATTTCTGGCCAATTAATTATTAGGCTCCGATAAATAAATATTGACTTTAACTTTTATTTTTAGATGGTTGATTCTGTACGATCTTTTGCTGTGATACGGGTTTCTGATAACATGATAAAGCTTTCTGTATAATGCCATCGAGATGCAGAAAAGTTTTTTTTTTCTTGGAATATATTTTTATTTATAAATAATTATAAAATATCTATAAAATAAAATAATATTATGATTTAAAGTATTAATATAAATTTGATTTTTAATACTTACATATTATCTTAGCTTTGTAATCATTATTTTATTTTCACTATAGATCTTCATTTTTATCAATTATGAAGATCTCATCAGATATAATTTTATAGCGTGACGTGAATTGAAATTCATATAATATGTCAATATGAACTCGATTCTCAGTACAACTAATATTTGTCATTGACTCAATTATGAGATTATGGTTTTATTTTCATCATAAATCTTTTTTGATAATTTTACGTTTTTATTAATTATGTAAATTCTTACCAGATATAATGTTATAACGCAATATGAATTGAAATTAATATAGTATACCAAAATAGATTTGATTTCAAACTACTAAAAGTCTTTAAAAAAGTTAAAAACTCTCACAATGAGAGACAAAATAACAATATTAAAACAAAAGACAAAATAAAATAAGACTAATAAATAAAGTAAGAAAACCCATTTTATTAAAGAAAATAAACAAAAAAATTTGTTGGCAATAAAATATACTGATAATAGTTTCAAAACACTAAAAAATTAAATTATTTACAAAAAAAACTTTGGCTAAGGTATTTATTTTGAGATTTATTTTTATAGCTGGAGATAAGTTACAATTGTAATCATAACTCAAAAAAGTTATGATAGTAATCTATTTAGATTTTAATAATTTATTATCTGGTATCACGATAAATTTTTTTTTTTTTATCTTGCCGTATTGTTGGAGATAAATTATGATTGTAATCTATTTACATATTAATAATTTATTGTCTATACAGATTTTTGCAGGATAATCAATCTTTTTCATAAACTTCTTAGTTTATGGTCTGATATTTTTGAAAGGTTTATTGCTTTAAAAAATTCAAATTTTTTTTGAATTTTAGTCAACTCGTTTAATTTTGATAAAATTAGTCAAAATTAGTAAAATTTTGACAAAATTGATAAATTCTTTTAATTTTGACAAAATTAACAAAAAATAATAAAGTTTTGACAAATCTAGCCAAAATTCAAATTAATCAAAATAAGATTATGTATTACATTAACATATTGAGTTAACATAATATTAATTGATATTAGTAATTAATTTTAACTGATTTTACTATTTTTTATAAAAATTTATATCAGTTGATTTGTCATGTCATGTGATATATCATTCTATTTTGATTAATTTTAAAATATTTAGTTAAAATAATATTAATTAACATCAATAACTGATGTTAACTGATTTTATTAATTTCTTTTATAAAAATTCATATCAGTTGATTTGTCACGTAACATGATATATCATTTTATTTTGATCAATTTTAAAATATTGAGTAAAAATAATGTTAATTGATGTTAGTAACTAATGCTAATTGATTTTGCTAATTTTTTTATAAAAATTCATGTCAGTTAATTTGTTACATTACCTGATATATCATTATATTTTGATCAATTTGAATTTTGGCTAGATTTGTTAAAATTTTATTAGTTTTAGTTAATTTTATCAAAATTAAAAAAATTGATCAATTTTTTCAAAACTTGAAAATGTTTAGATTTTTTTAGCCAATAAGCCATTTTTGAAATTGTCCTTTCCACCTTGGAAGCAGATTTTTTTTTTTTAACACTAAAATCTTTTAATTTGATGTCACCTTTGTACAAACTGAATAAATATTCAATATTTCTAGATTATATTCCTAAATGAGAAATTTTGAATATTTCTATAATAAATGTTAACTTGTACATAAAAAATAGATGGTTGAATTTGTGGATAGTTAGAAATTTAGAAATTGAAAGACTTAAGAATAGAAAAAGAGAACACACAAAATCTATAACAATTCAGGTATAACAAATTCTACTCCGCGATATTTATACATGAGTTTTATAAGTTAGTGTTTGAACTCATACTCAATTCTTTATACAAAAATCTTTTCAAGAATTAATAAGTATTTTGTAGCTAATGCTCAACTCCTTTACCTATCAAAACTTTAAGAACAACAAATAATGTTTAAAACTTTGATAGAAAAAGTGCAAAAGTTTGAAATTAGTTCTTTGCACATTAAATATTGTTGTGGAGGGTATTTATAACTTTCACCCTCCAAATAGAGATTACAAAATGTTATGGCCATATCAATCACTCAACTAAAAAATTTGTATTTAATGCACAATTAGACCAAAAATGCAGTCACTTATTCATAACCACAATTGTTATTTGCAAATATGTCTAACAACTAGTGTCACGTAGAACTTCATCATAAATGATTCAATTATTTGTTAGAGTCGTTTCTACCTAATTGAATATTGCAATTGCAATTTGTCTTTCACAATCAAGGATTACGGTCCAATCTCATTCGCAATATGGTTTGGCTATTTGATTTAAAATGTAATTTAGTTGCAATCCTCAATTCACGATCCTCATTTCTTAATCATGATTTTCTTGTCTTGGTTGTGATCCTCATTTGTTGGAGGAGATTTATAGGTCTACTTCACTTAGAATATTTTTTAAGATTTAGAGTCCAAACATTATTCTAACTTAATTTTCTGCAAAATTACACTTAATTGAAAAATATTAATATTATTCGATTTGATTGTCAAGATAAAAAAAAAAAAAAGAATAACTAAATTAGATACCTAACTTTTGTCAACAATAAAAATATGAAGCAATTTAAAGAGAACAAAAATAAATTTATATTTTTTTAATTTTGAGTCATCTTTAATCACAAAAATCTAAACTTATGGAGTATAGAAACTCTTTTAATTATAATTAATTACTATTTGGTGTACTTATTCAATATAAGTATTTTTATTTCCAACATCGTAGAAACTTGATTTGTCAATTTTTCATCACTAAATTTGCTCCACTTGAATTTTTCTTAGCCTCACTTATTTTCGATATTTACTCCATTATCTTAGGCAAGTCAGCAACTCTCTTTATATTTCTTTTATTTATTTGTTTATTCTGAAGTTTTTTTTAATAAAGATGTTCTTATTATAAACGACAGTTTAGTTTAAAAAATTTAAATTTCATGGAAACGTAATTTTCTCTTCTAAATCTATTGTTGATGACAAAACTATATTTTGGGGAGTCGCTAAGATTAAATGTTGCGTACTGATAGAAATAGATAGAGGTTGACGAGTGAAAGAGCTAAACATTTTAGAGGAAAATTTTTTGAAGGGATAAAACTGAGTATTTAGAGTCCTTTTTAGCTAAAGGGGAAATAATACCTAAACTTTAGAAAACATACATATTAAGTGCTTTGATTAGGATCAAGTTAGAATAATTTGTTGTATTATTTTATTTATAAGATGGTTATGTAATTAAAATTGAAGCATGATGATTTCATAATTAGTATGAATTTTATTTACAAAATGCCCATGTAATTAAATCCAATCATGATGATTTATTTCATATTTTTCTGAAGAAAAAAAATCGAATCATGATGATTTAGAATTTGATCATATGCATATATTTTGGCGAAGAGAAATCAAAAGTTTCGTGGATCCATTAACAGTTCAGATACTTGGAAAGTAATTTTGTTAGTTGGATAAACAAAGGAAGCATTGTCTTTGGCTTAAAGTTAGAAGCGGGTGGGGTGAAAGAGCTGTCCTGTCGTTATCAGCTATTGGCATATCCTCAAACTCAACGCATATACTCTCTTTGGCTTAAATTAGGAATGAGACTGCAAGGTAAAGTGCCGATTGCGGTGTTAGATTAGAACTTTGAACATCTACTCAACAACCATTTTTTAAAATAGGAAATCTGTGATGCCCTTTTTCTTTAAATTTATGTCCATATCCTATCAACTTCGAACATCATTTTCACATTATGATGCATCGGAGATTTGAAAGTGGATAATGGATAGGCTAATTAGGTTTTGGACCAGTCGCCAACATTAAGCCTCCGAAATTAAAATATTTATCAGGTTGGGTTCTTTTCTTTATTATATTGTTGTATTATTGATTTGTGTATTTGTTAATTTACAGAAAGTAGAGTGATAGTATATTTTTTTTAATTTGAAAACTCGACTGAAGCTCTTTCAAAAAAAAAAAAAAGAATGATTTAGACGCAAAAGGAAAATTTGAAATTTCCAAATTCGAAGGGATTTGAAAATTTTTTAATTACATTCGGTCTAACCCAAATCCAATCTATGGGTCAATTTGATTTCATTTAATAAACGAATTAGTTTGAACAATCCAATTTAAATTCTTAATAATATTTAAAATTTATTTAAACTTGACTCGAGATTCGAAAAATGGCCCTAATTATTTCTTATATTTTAATTTGATGATTCGATCCAGTTTGTTAACAATTCAATTCAAATCTAATAGAAAAGATATATGAATAAAAAATAATTTAATTTAAAATTAATTCATTTAATAAAACCTTCTAATCCAACTCATTTATCACCTTTAATAAGAAATATATGTTGGCTTGAGGTTAAGCTTGACATAGAAGTTTTAAGTTTTGATATTTAAAGAGGTGATGGCTTGAGAAAAGATTTTGCACACTGCATCTTTAACTATGATCTATATAGTTTGACTTAGGAGTGGAGTGTTATACATAAATTAGAGGTTTAATTTCACCTATTGTCCTCCAATTTATAATTTAATAACACTATAATTCCTAAAAAGAAAATTATAACGTAAAAATCCTTAAAATTTAAGAAATATACCAGGAAAATAATTTCACTTATTGAGTTAGATTGCTTAAAGTGGATGTCATACACGTATTTCTTTCAAAAATATCACATCAGTCCATTTTACTCTCTGTGTTTTATCCCCCCACCCCCTCTCTCTCCAAGTGTCTTCATCATATTTTTTATTTTATTTGCCCCTGAACATAAATCAAACTATTATGAAAAGAAGAAGAAATGAGCTGGAGAGAACCCATAGAAATTCTCTACAAATATTTGTTTTTGCACAAACCCTAATCAGTAACCTATTGTGTGCGTCTAAGTGTTGGACAAAAAAGCATTAGCGGAGGTGCACCACAAGAAGTTTGTCAAAGAGTTTGCCTTCTTGAATTAGAAAAATATTAATATGACGTTTACATCATCATTCTGACCATTTTTTTAGTATCTGAATTACTTTTCTGATATCGAGTTTTAAGAATTTTTACATTATAATTTTATATTTAGCAATTAACCCTATATATTAGCTAGGAATAAAGTTTTTCTTGTAAATAAATGAATACGGAGTCTTTTTTTAAAATTTTTTTCTTTCATATGTTTAACACTAGAATATTTTAGAATTTCAATTTGCATACTGAATTTGATTTTGATTAAAAATATTCCCAATCAAAATGACTCAATACAATCAATCATTTATAAAAGAAAAAATAATAATAAAAAAGAATTACAAGTTATAATAAAAAAATAATAGAAGTCGTTTTTATCTTACAAATTTTAGTTATCTGTTTTGTCATTAAACTAAATGCATGTGGCTTCATCATTTATACAACATTATTTTGTGTAAGCTTACATGAACTCGAATGGACAGCAACGCTCCGATGCGATGGTCGTACCTTCCTTTCCTTAGAAGGCAACAATCACTGACTAACATCTTCCTTGCAGAGGTTGGAAAGACAGATACTTATATATGAAAAAAATTTCTCTTTTATAAGAATGTTCATACAAACAAAAAGAAGGCTGCACGTTTGTCTGCTTTATATATATATATATATATTTTGAAGATTAAACTAATGCATGCATCTAGCAATTCTGAAATTCATGTGGATTGACTGCTCTCATCTTCTATAACAAGTTAACAATTATGTATAGACATCAAATTATTTTGTTTCTTATATATATATATATATATATATATATATATATATATATATATATAATTTGATCATTCGGATGAATTCAGTTCGAATATCAATTTAGATAATAAAAATCATTTAGAACTAATATCAAATATACTAATCATTTGATATGATTCAATTTCGATTTGAATTTTTTTTAGCTATTTATTTTTTAGTTATTTTTTAATTTGATTCTATTTATCAAGATTCATGAGCACCCTTACTTAAAATAGTCATCAGAAAGCAAACAACCTGCAAATGTTTGAGCATGAGATATATATAGTAAGAGCAATTATATATGGCCAAGCTATCTTCCCTTGGAACCAAATCAAAAGTATGCTTTAAGGCGAAGCACGCCATCCATCTTAAATTTAATAAACATCCTGCCTATGTTATGTATAAAAGGTAATTCTGGTTATGCAGTGACCAACTTAATTACCTGTCTTCTCATGGCTTTATCCATAATTAGAACACGTCGAAGCCTAGTTGCACCATTTGACCAGACACCATCAGGAATTCTTGACCTCTCTGTCATTGACAGATTGCCTGTCCTGAGATGCAATGCTCGGACGCTGCATGTGTTCAGACATGGTCCTGAAGCAGCTAGAGTCATAAGGGAAGCCTTGTCCAAGGCATTGGTCCCTTATTACCCTCTTGCAGGGCAGCTTAAGGAGTCTGGCAATAGTCGGCTTCAAATTGACTGTTCTGGACAAGGTGTATGGTTTGTTGAGGCATCTGCTACTTGTAATCTTGATTCTGTCAATTATTTTGATGATGTGGCTTCGATTTTCTATGATGACCTTCTCCCTGATTATGTTCCTGAAACTCAAGTCATGGAACCGCTTGTCAAGATGCAGGTATATCGTGTACCTTTGAAGGAGTAGCAACCAAATCATCATTATTCTTCTATTTTGCCTTTTTATAAATTAGACTCCAATTGGATTCAAACTCAGAATCTTACAATTTTGGAGTTGCTACTACCTCATTCTATTCGAATCTACCTGAACAATTTCTCCTTTTTTTTTTTTTTCAGGTTACACAATTTGCATGTGGTGGTTTTGTGCTTGGACTAGTATTCTGCCACAGCATATGTGATGGTCTAGGAGCTGCACAGTTCCTAAATGCAGTTGGGGAGCTAGCCAGAGGTGTTGACCATCTTCCCATTTCACCAGTTTGGTGCAGGGACTTTTCTCCACGCCCACCACAGCAAGCAAATATAACCCTGCCGCCGCTACTACCACCACCAATGCCTAATTATAGACTAGAACACGCCAATATTGACATTTCCATAGACCAAATAACAAAGCTCAAGAAACAATTTAATGAGTCAAGAGGACAAAGTTGCTCTACATTTGAAGTCGTAGCTGCTACATTGTGGAAACACCGAACAATAGCAATAAACTTGCAGCAAAATACAGAGATGAAGCTTGTTTTCTTCGCGAATTGTCGCAAAGTCTTAAACCCTCCTTTACCTAAAGGATTCTATGGCAACTGTTTCTTTCCTGTGACAGTCACAGAGTCAACTGAATCACTAGCACAGGCATCAAACAATGAAGTGATAAAACTGATACAAGAAGCGAAAGCAAAGCTCCCAGAAGAATTTGGCAAGTATCTGAAGGGAGAGAATTCGAAAGAAGAGGACCCATTTGCACCACCGCTAATCTACCCCACATTGTTCGTATCAGAATGGGGTAGACTAGGATTCAACCAAGTGGACTACGGCTGGGGTCCTCCTGTGCATGTTGTTCCAATTCAAGGCTCTAGCATTATACCTGTTGGCATTGTAGGATCTTTGCCATTGCCTAAGAAAGGTATTCGTGTGATGACTTGGTGCGTTGAGGAGGCTCATCGCCAGCAATTCGTTGACCAGATGATGAAAGCTACTTCGACTTAAATTAAATATTCTTGTTCAAGGCCAAAGAAGCAATAAAAACTTTAAAAAAAAAAGAAGAATAAGCTGAAGTTTACTCCACGTTATGATAAAATAGAATAAATTGCGATTGTGAATTTAATTATGGGATTGTTTATAGGAATCAGAGAGTTAATACATGTTTCTGTGAGTACAAACATAACAAGCATTGATGAAATTAAAGTTGAAACAATTCTGATTCTTTGAAAATCCCACCAACTAAAGCAGCCTTGATCTTCTGGTTTGCCTCCCTTTAATACTCTGAAATGGTACAAGACTAGGCTCAGGCCTGCGTCAAGTATTGGTTAAAAGGCCAACTTGGGCCTTCATCTTAAAATGTGGTTGCTAATCAGGCCATACTTTCCGGCATTTATTTGTTTGCTATCCTATCCTGTAAAGGATGGATTGATAAGATAGCTTCCGTCGTTAATCTACTAAAAGTTGTTATATTTATAAATGAATTTTTTTTAGAGTATTTATAAATGAATTCTAAATAAATTTGTATATTTGATATATTAAATACTGATTATAGAATTTATTTTAAATAAATCTATATTAGGTTTGAAATACATTTATAATTCAATTTAATATTTTATTTAGTTAAAAATACTCATTTTAAGTGTATTATTTTTTTACTTATTTTTTCAAAAATTTCATATTACATTAATGGAAGTATGATTATTTAAAATTTAAGACAATTTTTATTAATAATGCCCTTTTATGTATATATATATTTTTAATTTTATAACTTGGCCATAATAATAGTAAAAGCACAAAATAAGACAGTCAATCATATGCAGGTTGACGTGAGCCATCTAACTGTGATTTTCTTTTATAATAACTAAAAATTTTTAATTTTAATAAAAAAATTTCACATTTGAGGATTTCTCTTTAAATAAAACTAATAATCAATTATTAATTTCAATAATGTTTGAACATAAAAAATGAATATATATATATATATATATATATATATATATATATATATATATATATATATAATCAATGAACTAATTCAATACAAAATTCTTAAAATATACATATCAAACATACTGCTTTATCCTTTACAATAATACAGATATAAAGCGGATGAAAAACATAAACTTTAATCATGAAATTTGGCTATGGAGTAATATTTAATACTTATATCAATACATCAATATAAATAATATAGAGCTTGAAGCCGATTGCTAAAAAAATTAGCAAAATAGTGATTTTGAAATTTTTGAATAGATTAAGGATAATTTGTAATAGATCAATTACAGTGATAATTTTGTAATTTTGTCTTTAACATGAGTTCACAGTCTTTTAACCAACAATCATTAAATTCCTTTTTCTTTAATAATTTTTCCAAAGGACTAAGTTAGCTCCTTTTGAAATAGCATCATGCACCACTATTTTGCGGAACCAAATGATTTTATTTCAAAACGGTGTCGTTTTCATGTCATCTGCCTAATTGCTTTCTACCTATTTGTTGCTTTTCTACCTTTTCACAAAAATTCCCATGGTTCTATAACCTTTTGCTTTGTATTTCTCAACTTAATTATTATCATTGTGCTTTTATTATATGCCGCAAGCCATGAGCAATCAATCAACTTAACCATATTGTTAATGATTCAACTTTTGATCTATAAAATATGAGACAAAATATAAATTATTAACTTAACCATATTGTTTATTAATTCAAAAGCCAACGAACGCACAAAAAAAAAAAAAAGAATGGTCAATCTCCATGTAAGGACGTAAGTAGTGTTTTTCTCAAAAAAAAAAAAAGATAGCGATATACTGCAGTTATCGAGATCGTATTTTTTTTGTATATTAATTTTTATTGATATTGTCAATATACAATATCAATCTCTTTTACTTAACATTTGAGAAATTAATTATATTCATGAACGTAATCTCATTTTATTATTAATTAATGTATAATACTAATTTCGATATCATTAATTATTATATTGCCAGTATCAATACCATTAATTTACAGGCAGCATTTACGAGATTTGATATTGATATTTATAATTAAATGATTAAAAAAGACATAATAAAATTTTTGAAAATAAGCATAAAAATTGAAGATTAATAAGGATAAAAGGATTAACAAAGAAAAGGAGAATAGAATATAAAAATAAAATTCTATGATTTTATTATGCAATATTTCTCAAAATCGATACTAACATTGATACTGCCAAAATATAATTTTTCTTATCGATATTGCTATCCACTGATTATTTATCACTAATATTAAATAGCTTTTGCAGTGCGATTTTCACGATTTACTGATTAACTAACGCGAAACTTATATTTCTATCTCTATGTGCATAATTGCAAGTCATGAGCGACCTATTCGGATCACATTGTATATATCATTCAAAATTGTCAACTACGGATTGAAATCTTCTTATATTTTGATTAATATATCTTATTATATTATAACAATTTTCACCTTTTATTTCAAAATAAATGATTGAAATTTAATCTTATTACGTGACTAATCATTTATTGAAAATTTATATCTAAATTTTCTAATAAAATATCAACTATTCATTTGAAATGAAACGTAAAGATTATTTTTATATAATAAGTCATATCAATCAAACATGAAAAAATTTCAATCTGTCAATTACATAACAAAAGTTCAAGTAAAAAAAAAGTACATAACGAAAGTTAATTATTTATTAATTCACATGATAATATTAAAATTCTCACCTATAGTAAGTAAAGAGAAAAAATAGTTTTAAATACAAATAAATAGCAACAATGCTTCTTGATTGTTTTGTTGCTTTTTTGGGCAGGAGTTGTACTTGTCGATTGTTTTAGATAATAATAATATTTCATTTTCGTTGATTGAGAAAAAAAAATATTTCAGAATATCAATTATCTTACATATTGATAATCAATATTGTATACATATATATTTATATAACTATAGTTATATTAAACAATTATTTATCACAAATCAAATAATTATATTATTATGTTGGCCCTAGGCAATAAGAAATGGCTGAATTGATGTATAAAAATTAAAACAAGAATATAAGGAAAGAGAATGAGTAGAAAAAAGACACAAGATTTATAGTGGTTCGTGTATAATTGACCATACATTCATTCCTCAATTTTCAGCAATTGGGTGTTTCACTATTTTCTAATGGTGTTTTTAAGTTCACACCGAACTTTTACATTTGTGTTTTGAAGACTCACACAACAACTTTTACACTTGTGTTTTTGAGGCTCACACAACAACCTTTACACTTGTGTTTTTAAAACTCACACAATAACCTCTATTAGTGTTTGTACATACTCACACTACAACATTTACAAATTGTGTTTATGCTCGCACCAAAGAATCACCTAATAAAAGAAAAGATTGAGTAGCAAAATTGCAAGAGTTTGGGTTACAAATTAATGAATTCTCTTACATTTACATCTGTTTGGTGAGTTATTTATAGTCTCTACCCACCAAAGAGACGTTGCAATAAAATTGGTATCAAATTTTCAAAGTATGTTAGACAGATTTTTGCATTAAATGTTTGTCAGGATTCATTCACGGTAGCGAATTTTCAATTTTCATATGAGAGCTAAAACTTGTGACAGAAAACTTCGTTTGTATCTAATGGCTGGTCCACGTGTCATCTTGCTTTTGGTTCACCAGGAAAATATAGTCGTTGCGTTTCTTCTGCTAACAAAAGTAGCGGTCACAAATTTCCTACACAGGCCATGATTGAGAACGCGAATTCGTCTGTCAAAAATTGTATCTTCCACTTCACGAATTGCAGTCGCTATCAACAAGTTGCCTTCACAATTTTTGTCTTTCAACGAACATCTGAGACATTTGTCAATCTTTGATTGTGGACTTGATTTCCTCCTGAGGCTCTTTGAAAGTCGCGATCCCGACTATGACGCGACACAGACTGCGAAACAGTCTGTCACTTTTGGACTCCTTCTTTTGGATGAGTCGCAACCGAGAATAACTTCGCAATTTTGCCTGTTTAATTTCTAGCAAGTCGTCATATGGATCGCAGTTGCAAATATGAGATTACGGTCGCGATTTAAAAGTCAACTCGGAGTTTAAGAGCTCCATCCAACTCCACTTGAAAATTCTACTAATTTCTACAAAACAACACTTAAATAAACCATTAATAATGATCAATCTCCTTTGCCAATATTAAAAGATTTCCTAAACTTAGGATTAATCCTCCTAGTCCAACATATTATTTTTTAAATCATCATATCATATTTAAAATTATAATATATTAAAAATTAATTAAAATAAAATAATAATTCTAATATAGTACATTGGAAAATATTTTTTAAAAGTAAGAAAAAATAAAAAATATTATTTCATAGTCAATTAATGTATAAAGATCTAATATAATATGAAGTTCATTTAAAATTAGATCAAAAAATTTTAAATCACATTATATGTAACAAATGATTTGACAATTAGTATATATAACTAATTCAAGTTTCAAGAAATATTTTTGATGAGTGTTTGTATGTCTTAAATAATTTTATTCTATTAAGTTTTTACAACGCTATATCACATTTAAAAATCAAACATAATTGAAAATCAATAATAATTATAATACATATGAATTCTATATTAAAAATTTTAATATAATATGAATTGCATATTAGTAAAAAAATTATTTTTCTAAATAGAAAACATATCATTTCATATTCCATTAATATATAAAATTATAATAAAATATATATACATTTTATATTAAAATTATAATAAATTATAATATCATAATATGCATAATAGCACGTATATTTATAATAATATTATATATATATATAATCTTAAAATTACTATATCAAATAACTATTTCGTTTCATTAGTTTTAACACTATTTTTAAAAATATAATGCAATATAACAAATACTTATTTAAAATTGAATTTAAAACTGAAATATATATATATATATATATATATAACAATTGACTGTGAATAGATAAAAAGAAGGATACAGGAAAAACTCTCTATTATATTAATAAGGTAATACTTCCTCCTACATGCGAATACAATTTTAATTAGAGAATTGAAGCTATGAATGAAAATAATTACCATCCATGTGCATAAGGCCCGACACAAAATTCTGTTTTGGAAGAGCTAAAAATGTAAATTAAATTTTACAATTGAAAAAATATGTATCAATTAATTATATTTATTTTTCATGATTTGTATAATTAATAATAAAATATTTGTGTCCTTTTATAGCAAAAATAATTACAAAATATAAAAATTTAATCATGTATGAATAAATATGAAAAATAATTAAAAAATTGAACTTTAATCAATTGATTTATGAAAAATAAAAAATTATTAATGGGTTCTAATTTGATTCAGGAGTATTGAAAATATTATTAATAAAAAATAAATATTAGATCATATAAACTTTAATAAAAATTTGCAGGACCAAATAAAAATTTAAAAGAATAAAATAGAGAAATAATGAATTTAAGATGCATTAAATTGAAGAAAAAAAGAGCTGGGAGCTATAATATAAGGTCCCTCGCGTATACCGTGCACCGCCGCAGCACGTGCATGTCGTACCAAAAATCTCCAAACAATAATTGACGCGACCTTTTTCCTCTGTTGGGACCAAGAAAATGGATGAGGTTAGGCTAATCAAAAGAATGACGTACGTCATTTTAGGATTAATTTAAAAAATATATATCCATCCATAAATAATCATATAATATCTATAAAAAATATTTTTATAATTTAAAATATTAATATAAAAAATCATAGTTATATTTTTTATACATAAAAAATAAATAAATGACTGTAATAATTAAAAATCATTGTTATATTTTTTTATACATAAAAAATAAATAAATGACTGTAATAAAAATAATTGAAATTTTCAAAGTAATAGTTACATGTAGTTGGAATGAATTTATGGGATTCTTTTATCAATGTGATTTTTTTGTCCTTTAAGTTTTGAGTCACACTGAAAATTAATTAGTTGAATTGCTTTATTAAATTGTTGCTTTAATCGCGTTCATACAATTGGAGAAGTATATATATATATATATATATATATTTAAGCCGTGTTTCCTTTCGCAATGACTTAAACTTTTGAGACCCAAGTAATCAAGGTTTAATTTCATTCCGCTTAATCATATCTAAATTTGTTCTTTCATGTTTTGTTTTTTGGATTATGTATTATCAATTTATCATCTATAAATATATATATATATATATACACACACACACACGTTTGTGCGCGTGTGTTAGAAATAAATGAAGTAGTTTACATATATTGCATTGAGTTTATTATTTATTTATTGATAAAAAATATATTTTAACAGTAAAAGATATATAATTAAATAAAATCTCATGTTCTAACCCTAAACTGAACTCTTTAATGAAAAAAAAAAGTTACTTTAATATGACGTAATTTTAATATAATGAAATCAAATACATTTTTTATTTGATGAATTTATTATTATAAATTTTTTATAAAAATTTTATCAAAGATATGAGTAAATTAGGACAATTTTTGGGTTGAATAAGTATGGAACCCTTTTCCATAAATGAGAATGAGGTTTAAAACTCCAATATATAATATCAGTTTGTTAGGTTTTTCTTAAGGCTTATTGTGCTCTACAATCTAAAACTTTTTGAATTTTGATAAAATTGGTCAATTATTTTAATTTTATCAAAATTAATTAAAATTAATAAAATTTTAAAATTTAACTAAATTTCAAATTAATCAAAATAAGATGATATATCACGTAACGTCACAATTCAATTAGAATAAATTTTTATAAAAAAAATTAGTAAAATCAGTTAACATTAGTTACTAATATTAGTTAAAATTATTTTAACTTAATATTTAATATAACACGTCATCGTATTTTGATTAATTTGAATTTTAAGTAGATTTGTCAAAATTTTATTAATTTCAGCTAATTTTACCAAAATTAAAAGAATTGATCAATTTTATTAAAATTTAAAAAGGTTTGAATTTTAGACACCAATAAGCATTTTTTTTAATTTCTATTTGATTTAATATTTTAATTTGTAAACATTTAAAATTTGATTTTAAATTGATAAGTTTTTTCTTAACATGGAGAAATGTTATCTTAGAGAGATTTATGTGTTTCGAATTGTTGCAATTATTATTTCTTATCATCATCCTAATATTCGTTTTGTAGAGAATATTTTAGTACATAATTTCATACCTTTTTTAGGTTGAATTTAGTTAGAAAATTATTTATTATATTATTCAATCAAATAAAGAATGTAGCTCTTTAACAGATAAATCATGTAAATCATTATGTTATTTATTTTTTAAATCAATCAAGTTTTTTACGCTTCCTCTGAGACTAACAATTGATATTAAAATCATGATTAGAAAGGAATAATCTTGCCAAATTATATTCAACATGAAAAAATTGCACAAAGAATACAAATATAAAGTTGTTGAATCAAAGATAAACTTTATGAAAATTCAAGAAAATAGTTATTGAAGAATAAAATTTAATATTTGATAGAATTTGATTCAAAATGGAGATTTATTAGAGTTTATTTTGAATTTCTACTTACTTTAGCATTTTTAATTTATAAATATTTTTATTTAATTTTTACTTAATAAATAAGTTATAGATTTTTCTATGGATGATATTCAATTGTAAAAATTAATTGGTTTATTCAATAGCTTTGGAGTTCTATTTAGAATAAGTCATGTAAGAAAAGAAAAAAGTCTACTAATAGAATTCTCTTATTTTGATAATAAAATTTTATTCTTTGAAATAAAATTTAAATTAATATAATTGATTTAAATTTTATTGTTTGGCATAAATTTATAATGAATTAAAATAATCTTATTTCTTTAAATATTTTTATTTATTTAAAACAAGCATAATGCCAAGTTAAGAATAATTTTATATAAATGAATTCTCTCAAAATTTTATTATTTTTATATTAATTTGACTTTCTCATCAATTGATTTTTAAATAAAATAATTAATTTTTAAATATTGACTTTTGAAATAAGAAAATTATTTTCATAAAATTCTTTCAAAATCTAAATTTCAAATAAAGTCCTACTATTGAGAGAGTTTATGTTAAATAGATTTATACATTATTTTAAATTGTAACTTGATATTTTATTATCGCTCTAATATTTATTTAATTGAAGAGAATTTTGTTATATGATTAGTAATCATTTTTAAATTCTATGGTAATTTTGAGAATTATTTATCGTATTTATGATATTTAATAAAATAAATTATTGATTATCTTAAGCTTATGAATGACAAGTGAATCACAATAATTTTTGTATTATTTATCGATATTTATTTATAATTTAATTTATTCATATTAATTAAGTCTTGGGATGTTGTTTCATCTAAATTATATGATAATAAAAACGCTATGTTAACTTATTAATATTTTTCTTCAATGCTTAGCATTTGATTGGTTCATGTTATTTTTAATTTTAAAAATTTAAAGATTATTTATTTTCATAGTAAGTAGTTTTTATATATTTAAAATTTTAAAAAAATGATGTGTTTTGAAGAGAGTTTAAGTAATGAATTGTTGATACCATTCCTAATTCAGATGGCTTTTTCTCTTTTTTTTTTTTTTAAAAAAAAAAAAGAATTTGTCGCATTCATGATTGGGACTTATAGTTGTGAAAAAAATTTGAGAAGATCCTCTGCTTTTCTTTCTTTCTTATTTTGAAGCAACACTTTTCGTCCACCGTTACCTGAGTGAGAAAATGACATCTTACCAACTCACCCACCAATCCAAAAACCAAAATAAATAATAGTAAATAAAATAAGAAGGAAGCGAGTTGTGATTTTCACGGTTTTTTAGTCAATAATTGAAGTAATATTGAAGTGCAGAGAAACAATGACTGGTTTTTTAGTCAATAAAGTAGCTTATATTATCAATCAACACACTTGAATTTTGTGATTTTCACAGACCTTTTTTTTTTTTTGGGAGTCTTTTAATGGTATTGAGCCCTTCACGCGAGTCACAGGGTAACATATTGGGAGGGGTGAACAAAAATTAGATCGAACCAAGTTGATTCAGTTTGATTTTATTATTTAACAAAATTAGTTTGATTGAATTATAATTTTAAAAAAATTTGATTTTTAGTTCAGTTTTTTAGATAAAAAATAGAAAAAACTAAATTAATTGAAGTAATTAATAAATCAAACTAATTTGAATCGAATCAAGTTTAAAATACATTAATTTAATTGAAACAAATTGAATTAAACTTTTTATAGGTTCGATTTGATTTTAGACACATAAATTTCAATTTAATTAATTCGATTAATTTAATTTTTTCAAAATTATTGGTTCAATTCAATTTTAAGTATAAAAAATTTGATTTATTAAAATTTAGTAAAAAACCAAATCAAATCCACTGTTTGCTCACCCTGTGTATTGGTTTTTGAACAGAGTAGGTTTCAACTGATAATTACAAGTATAATATATTATTCATTGAATATGAGATGTCAATTTTGACAACAAAATACAAATCAATATAATACATCAAAACTTAAGTATTAAGGTTTAAGGTATGAATTATTATACTTTAAGTTTCATGAATAATAATATAATCATTTTTTCTTTAATATTAAAAAAATATATGGTTGGAATATATATGTAGCTGTTTTTTTTTTTGAGGAGTAAATATGTATTTTTTTTTAGAATAACATGAGTTAAATATAAATACTTTGCCTTAAAAATATTAATATTAATAACCAATGATGGATCTAAAATTTGAATATATAAGATCACACATGAAATATTTTTTTGTTATTAAATTGAAAAGATATAATAAATTTTTTTGAAAAATGAAAATTCAAGTTGAATCCCAAAATTCTAGACATAAATAGTGAATCTTTTTGGTATTCCGTTCGTTTCAAATTAAATATCGTTTTAGAGAAAATTTTTTATCTCATTATACATGATATTTTATAATTATTTATGAATATTTTTTTTCAATTTGATTATTTATTTTTTTCATAATAATTATTTTTTTAAAGAATATAAATTAATTTATGAAAATAATTAATTAAGAGTAACATAATTTTTTATTTATATAATTATATTTATTAAATATAATTTTTAATATATATATAAAAATTTTAAACCACATAAAACATAGAGAGTGCATAAAAAAATGATTTGGTAGAACAAAAACGTCATTTATGACATCTATGTGCGGACATGATCTTAAGTAAGACATTTACTTTTTGTATATATAAAAATTTAAAAGTAGTGCTTCTCAATAAATTAATTACAATTAACAGTGTCACAAAAATCCTGTTAGCTCACACGTCACCCCTGCACCCCGTAAAATATTGCTAGGTGCGTTTGGTCTATCTAATATATATAGATTTTGTTTTCTTTGGTTACAAAAACAAAGATTTATTTCTGAGCAGTTTTCTCTCACTTTTTATTATTTTTGTTATAATATTATCTATTTTTATTTTAATAATATAAATATATATTTATTTTTATAAATTTTTTATTTTTTAATTCTAACCAGAATTTTAAATTTTTCTTTATAGAAATTTGGATCATTTTATATAAAAGTTATTATTATCCTTTTATGAAATTAATTTATAATCCTAGTGAAGAAATTGATTAGTTTTTTTTATAGTAATTCAATTAAACTCGTTTGAAGATAAAAATGTCGAGTTGTCGTCTTATATAACAATCGAATAAAGTGTGCTTCTCACTAGCATGTAAGATTTAATATTCTGCCAATACTATTGTTTTATTTGTGTACCAGCATATATTATTTGTATATCGAAAATTTATCATGTTTCCCAAAACCTTTTTATAGTCGTTAAACTGGCGCATACAGAATCCCAGGAAGAGGAAGAGGAATAGCCCGCTTTGAACATAGAAGAAAAGAATAAAGAAATGGGTTTTTTTTTTTTTATTTGGTTGACAAAAATGAGAAGCCTCTCCACGTCTTTGACCGATCTGCTGCACCTGCTGTGTTGCTTCATTGTCCATACTTCAAAGTTTCAAAATTTTTGTAGGTGAGGAGTGCGGCGCGACAAAAACTTGCTTGCTCTTCAAGCAAATGTGAACGTTTTAAGCTTATATAATAATACATTAACGGAACAGCTCACCACAAACTAGCTCATTCCATGCTATTCCATCACAAAACCATAGAAGAGCTGTAACCCAGAATATACATCACGCTTGGCTTCGTCAACAACCACTCCCTCTTTTCCTTGTTTGGTAACCTCTTTTCCTTGTTTGGTAAGAAAATGCTTCCCTTTCTCTGTTTCCTTTTAATTTTTCTCACATGGGGCTTTTCTTTTTTATTTATTTTTATAATATAAATTTTTTGTTGATGGGGTTATAATTTTGTACCCCCATTGAATACAGAGTAAGGTCTTTTTTTTTTAATAATATTTTAACTAATATTCTAAAAATGAAGAGTAAAGAACACACAGTGTCTCTCTTTCCTCTATCCTCAAACAAATGCTTAGCATAATAAAAAGAAGAAGAAGAAAGAAAAAGAAGGAGGTTGCTGGATATATTGCAACTATAGTTCAAATTCTGTTCTTGGTTAGCTTCTTGTTTTGCTTATGGAGTTTATTAGCATTAGAATATACTGAACATTTTCCCTATATATATATATATATATATATATATGGGGTAATGATAGATCTTGATTCCTTGGAAAATATGTATATAAAAAAAAGTTCACTTTCTTTATTTAAATCAAGATTTGTCGTCATTTTTATTAATTTCATTTTTGTTGCTTAATGGCCACATCAGTTCAGTTCAAGAAACATAATGGCTACCCAGTCCTCTTATCTATTATATTCTTCTTTTTGGCTTTTAAAAAGTTCATGAACTTGTCGCTGATTTTTATTGGTTTTCTTTATTTTTACTGATTTAAACCGCTATTTATTTGTGTTATGCAGCTGCAAGTAAAATAATTGTTCAGGGGACTGCTTTTTGTTTGTGATCTTTGATTATATATCTTGAGGCTGTTGTTATGGCCGAGGAGAATGACCTAAATGGAGTTATGACTAGGAATGAGGCCAGCACATCCAAAACTCATGAAGAGGAAGAGAAGAGTAGAGGAGATAAAAAAACTAATTCAGTTCCATTTTATAAGCTCTTTTCATATGCAGATTCAACAGATGTCATGTTGATGATTATTGGTACAATTGGTGCTATTGGTAATGGATTAGCTCTGCCACTCATGACCATATTGCTAGGTGATACCATTAATGCCTTTGGACAGAACCAGAACAACCAAGAAGTCGTACATGTGGTTTCCAAGGTAAACATGTTCTTCGCATTCTTGGTGTTTTTAGCGGAAAGATGTTACTAATGTGTTTCTTATATGAATTTCAGGTGTCTCTAAAGTTCGTCTATTTGGCAGTGGGGTCTGCTGTGGCATCATTTCTTCGTAAGTTGATCCGATGCAATCTCATGAACATAATAAAAAATGTAGTTTATATGTCTAACAAGAGGATTGAGAAACCTTTGTTGGCTGTTTTTCAGAGGTGGCTTGTTGGATGGTCACAGGAGAAAGACAGGCCGCACGAATACGGGGTTTGTATCTGAAAACTATATTGAGACAGGATATAGCTTTTTTTGACAAGGAAACAAACACTGGAGAAGTCATCGGCAGAATGTCTGGTGACACTGTTCTCATACAAGATGCTATGGGAGAGAAGGTAAAAGTAGTGCTGGAATAATAGAATTCCTACAAAAAGAAAAACATTATATTGAATTCGATATATTTTGTCCATGTATTCCTATGATTAAAGGTATTTGCTTCTTTCATTCAGGTTGGCAAATTTTTACAGCTTACATCAACATTCATTGGAGGCTTTATAATTGCATTTATCAAGGGATGGCTTCTTGCCCTTGCCCTGTTATCCTCTATTCCCCTGCTAGTTATGGCTGGTGCAGCCATGTCCATCACAATATCTAGGATGGCGGCCCGTGGACAAAATGCTTATGCAAAAGCAGCTACTGTAGTTGAGCAGACAATTGGTTCAATCAGGACGGTATGTATGCATAGCATTATTGGATATATGCTTGGAGAATAATTATAGCTATAATATGCTCATTGCTGAACTTTAAATCAGGTTGCATCGTTTACTGGGGAGAAGCAAGCTATTAGTAATTACAATAAGTTTCTGGTTACGGCATACAAGTCAGGTGTTAATGAGGGATTAGCTACTGGACTAGGTCTTGGAGTGGTAATGCTAATCATATTCTGTAGTTATGCTTTGGCAATATGGTTTGGTGGAAAGATGATACTGCACAAGGGATACACAGGAGGTGATGTGCTTAATGTGATGATTGCTGTGTTGAGTGGTTCCCTGTAAGTTCCTTGGTGAAGACAAAAATCCAAACGTATATGTCAACTAGATGAATGCATGTTTTCTTTGTATTTCAATATTTGTTGATATTCTGAATTTATATATGGATGCTACAGGTCCCTAGGACAGGCATCTCCCTGCATGAGTGCTTTTGCTGCTGGACAAGCTGCAGCTTATAAAATGTTTGAGACTATCAGTCGAAAGCCAGAGATTGATGCTTATGACTCCAGAGGAAAGAAACCAGATGAAATCCGTGGAGATATAGAGCTGCGGGATGTATATTTCAGTTATCCAGCCAGACCAGATGAGCAAATATTTAGTGGATTCTCTCTTTCCATTCCAAGTGGCACAACTGCAGCTTTGGTTGGACAAAGCGGAAGTGGGAAGTCGACGGTTATCAGTCTTATAGAGAGATTTTATGATCCACAAGCTGGTGAAGTACTTATAGATGGCATCAACCTCAAAGAGTTTCAGCTTAAGTGGATTAGGGAAAAAATTGGACTTGTCAGCCAAGAACCTGCGTTGTTTACAGCCAGTATTAGGGATAATATTGCATATGGAAAAGAAGGAGCAACCACTGAGGAGATAAGAGCTGCAGCTGAACTAGCCAACGCTGCTAAATTCATTGATAAACTACCACAGGTAGGTATTTGTTCATCAATGACATTTTCAATAATTTTGTTCACATTTTTTGGATCACGTCATTATTCATTTATTTTGGACCTTTGAGTTTACATCCAGGGATTGGACACCATGGCTGGTGAACATGGAACTCAACTATCTGGTGGACAGAAGCAAAGAATTGCAATAGCTAGAGCTATCCTAAAAGATCCACGGATTTTGCTTTTAGATGAAGCCACAAGTGCACTTGATGCAGAATCTGAAAGGATAGTTCAGGAGGCATTAGACAGGATTATGGTCAACCGAACAACTGTCATTGTTGCCCATCGACTGAGTACAATTAGAAATGCTGATATCATTGCTGTTATTCACCGTGGAAAGATGGTTGAAAAAGGTACCTTATGTTTACACTCAGAGTATACTTCTCAACATATACAGATATCTCAAATATGCTTGTCATCAAACATTGAAATTCTTGCCTAAATTGGTTTCCTGTTTTTACATTATCATATCATATATCCTCTGCAATTTCAGAGTCTGAAATGTTCATTGCATATTTTAAGTTATTCTATGAGTTTTTTATGCAAATCCTGGATACTGATTAGTTTTGCTACACTCAAAGGACACTTGTATACTGATTTTTAACAACTGAATTAATTTTGAAAATTCATCTCGTTTAGAACATTGTGCTGATCAAGTCTGAGATTTGTTATTTCTAGTGGCTACGAGATATGGATTTTTATTTTGATCTTAATCCATGGTTTAAAAGAAAGGAGGACACAAATGGAGCTTAACTAATAACATTTTGTTGATTAATCAGGCTCACATTCAGAACTACTCATGGATCCTGATGGAGCGTACTCTCAGCTCATACGCTTACAAGAAGTAAATAAAGATTCGGAACATGCAGCAGAGGACCATAAAAGATCAGATCTTTCTTCTGAATCCCCTAGACAGTCAAGTCAAAGAATATCACTCAGAAGATCCATTAGTCGCGGATCATCGGGAGTTGGCAACAGCAGTCGTCATTCATATTCAGTCTCATTTGGTTTACCTGCAGGAATTAATGTCAATGAGAATTCCCAAGAACAACCTGAAGATTCTTCACCAGAAGAAAAAACTCCAGAGGTCCCAATACGCCGCCTTGCATATCTCAACAAGCCTGAGATTCCAGTGCTTATAGTTGGAACCATAGCTGCAAGTATGAATGGTGTAATATTTCCAATATTCGGTATACTAATTTCTGAAGTGATTAAAGCATTTTATGAGCCGGCTCATGAATTAAGAAAGGATACAAAGTTTTGGGCAATAATGTTCATGATAATTGGTGTGGCATCTTTTTTGGTACTTCCATCACAGTTTTACTTCTTTGCTGTGGCTGGAAGTAGACTAATACAACGGATCCGATCTCTTTGTTTTGAGAAGGTGGTTCATATGGAGGTTGGTTGGTTTGATGAGCCTCAGCACTCAAGTGGTGCAATTGGTGCTAGGCTTTCAGCAGACGCGGCAACAGTGCGTGCGCTTGTTGGGGATGCTCTAGCTCAGTTGGTTCAAAACATTGCATCGGCGGTTGCAGGTCTAGTCATTGCCTTCACTGCAAGTTGGCAATTGGCTTTCATTATTCTTGTTCTGATTCCTCTAATAGGAGTCAATGGTTATGTTCAAATAAAGTTCTTGAAAGGGTTCAGCGCAGATGCAAAGGTATGCCTTTCTATCTTGCGATTCATAATTTCTTTGGCTCATTGGGTTTTAAGAAAAAGAAATCAAGGTGATGATTCTATTCAAGGTTCCTAGATCTTTTTCTAGAACAGAACTTATTGCATCACATTTGTAATTTTGAATTTATTTTATCATCCTATAAATCTAAATTGTTGCAGATGATGTATGAGGAAGCAAGCCAAGTTGCAAATGATGCAGTAGGAAGTATAAGAACTGTCGCCTCTTTCTGTGCGGAAGAAAAGGTGATGCAGCTGTACAAAAAGAAATGTGAAGGCCCTTTGAAATCAGGAATAAGGCAGGGTCTTATAAGTGGAATAGGATTTGGAGTATCTTTCTTCTTGCTGTTTTCTGTCTATGCAACTAGTTTCTATGCAGGCGCTCAACTTGTCAAGCACGGGAAAACATCATTCTCAGATGTATTTCGAGTAAGTATATCTTCCTTATTTTTCTTGAAAGATATTCGAGGTTTCGTGATATTGAATTCGTGTGTCCAATCTGCAGGTTTTCTTTGCTTTGACCATGGCCGCTGTTGGAATTTCTCAGTCAAGCTCTTTAGCTCCTGATTCCTCCAAGGCCAGAAATGCTGTGAGTTCCATATTTTCAATCATCGACAGAAAATCAAAGATAGATCCAAGTGATGGGTCAGGAATGACAATAGAGAATGTGAGAGGAGAAATTGAGCTTCGCCATGTAAGCTTCAAGTATCCATCTAGGCCAGATATTAAAATCTTGCGAGACCTCAGTTTGGCTATTCATTCTGGCAAGGTAATTAAATTTTTTTTTTTTCAAGCATCACAAGAAATAAACAGAGTCAACTGTCTAATGTGAACGTTTATATTTCAGACGGTGGCTCTAGTTGGAGAAAGTGGAAGTGGGAAATCAACTGTTATCTCATTGTTGCAAAGGTTTTATGATCCTGATTCCGGTCATATAACTCTAGATGGAGTTGAAATTCAAAGGCTCCAACTGAAGTGGTTGAGGCAGCAGATGGGGCTGGTGAGCCAAGAACCAGTCTTGTTTAATGACACAATCCGTGCCAACATTGCATATGGAAAGGATGGAGAGGCAACTGAGTCAGAAATTATTGCTGCATCAGAGTTAGCCAATGCACATAAGTTCATTAGTAGCTTACAACAGGTTGGAAGTGAAGCAAGCAAATAGATAATAAATAAGTTAGTTTATATTCATCTTGCTCGCTAACTGTTAGCTGCAAAATGCAGGGGTATGATACAGTTGTAGGAGAGCGAGGAGTACAACTGTCTGGAGGGCAGAAACAAAGGGTAGCCATTGCTCGTGCAATAGTAAAAAGCCCAAAGATACTGCTATTGGATGAGGCTACAAGTGCACTAGATGCTGAATCTGAGAGAGTGGTTCAAGATGCACTAGATCGGGTAATGGTGAACAGAACCACAGTTGTGGTGGCCCATCGATTATCTACAATCAAGAATGCAGATGTTATTGCAGTTGTTAAAAGTGGAGTGATTGTAGAAAAGGGGAAGCATGAGAGACTGATAAATATCAAAGATGGATATTATGCTTCTTTAGTGGCACTGCATATGAGTGCCTCAACTGCATGAGTAACCGCAATCTGAAATTATAATGTTACAAGCATCCCACACATAATGACAAATTTTGTAAGCATAGGACCAAATTAATCATCACCCTATGAATTTCTTCTTTTTCTTTTTTACATAGGAAAGAAAGTAAGTTGGTTTATACATGCTAAAAACACAGTATTTTTAAACATTTTCCATAACTTGTGTTTCAACATTAGCATCGATACTCCTCCAGTGCTATGAATTGCCTGTTTAAATTGAAACCATGTGAAAGGGTTCCTTTATTCCCACCTATTGTTACACTCTGGGCTTAGCCTCATTAATTTGTGTATTTAGTTTTCCACCTCTAGATGCTGTTTAAAACTACTCATGTAAGAAAAAAAACAAAGAAGAGGAAAAAATTTTATTAATTTTTTTATTTTAATAATAATTTTTTATTTAAAATAAAATTTAGATTGATAAATTTTAATTAAATCTATAATGTATTACAATTATTTTTAAAATATTTTTATTTATTTAATATAAATATAATGTCAATTTAAATTATGAAATTAGTAGGACAATTTTATTTAAATTTTTAATTGAAATAAAATTTTTAAAATTATATGATTTTTTATTTCATTTAATTTTCTCATCAAATTATTTTTTAAATGATAAAATTAAATTATTTTCAAATATAAACTTTGAAAATATTAAAATAAAATTATTTTCTATATAATTCTTTCAAAATCTTTATTTTCAAACAAAGCCTTAAGTATTTAGGTACAATTCTGTCTTCCTCTTTAATTTATTTTAAAAAAATTACCACCTATTTTTATGCAAAGTTCTACTATTTCTATATATATTATTGTCCCACGTAACGTATGGTAGAAAAAAAAATAGAAAAAAGATTTAATTACCAAAAAAATCCTAAACTTTAATGTGTTTTTCAAATTTATCCCACACTTTTTTTTACCAAAAAATATATTCAAACTTCAATTTTCTTTTCAAATTTATGCTCAAATTAATATTTTTTTATTAAAAATGGATAAAAAATCATTTTGAATTTTTTTCAAAAGTTCGATTAGACCCAAAATAGACAAACCTAAAAATTATATAAAATCTTATTTAATTTAATTTCATTCAGTTTTAATATATGAAAACTTATAGCTAAATCAAATTATATATATATATATATATATATATATATATATATATATATATATATATATATTCTAAGTAACTGAAATATAAATTTTTT
This sequence comes from Omphalea diandra, assembly GCA_949677035.1. NCBI lineage: Eukaryota > Viridiplantae > Streptophyta > Magnoliopsida > Malpighiales > Euphorbiaceae > Omphalea > Omphalea diandra. The sequence continues at coordinate 18,753 of CATIWR010511939.1, read as the reverse complement.
TTAAACAAATAATTCATTGTAAAATTTTATTATAAAAGAAAGAATGATATTTCCAAATTTTGTTTGTGAGAAAGTTTAGATTTCAAATGTAAGATTTAATTTTCTTAAATTTCAAACTTTATAATTACTTATAATCTAAATTGAAATGTACGAAATCAAATTGTGCCATTTTTATCATTTTATCTTATTTTGTTTCTTTTTAATATTCAAAACATTTTTATAATACACCTTTCTATTTCTTCTAAAATAAAGAGATGTTTCATTCTATTATTTTACTTCAATAAATATCTATTTTTCTAATATTCATCTCATATAAACATAAAAGTAGATTCAAAGTTGTAAAACTTTCTTAAAAATATATCACAAGACTAGTCACATTTAATGTAATATTGTTTTGAAAGAAATGATAGTCTTCATTGATAATTGATAATATTAAAGTCAATATATATCAGGTATTTTTGGATTGAGAGATTTCAAACGAGAGATTTTATAAAATTCATGAATTTAAGTTAAATTTATCATTTGATAAACTAAAAAAATGTCACAATTTATGAATTTTGTAAAGTCTATCACTCTTCAAAATTTTCATTTTGAGTGTTTTTACTTTTCTATTAGGAGTGAGAAAGTCCAAAATCTATCATTTATTAAATGATGAATTATTATAATATTCTTTTATTTCAAAATTATCCCTAATAGTTCATGAATTTTGTGTTCAAATTAAATAATAACAATTTTAAAATATATTAATTTTTCTATTTATAAATTTTAAATTCTCTCAATTCAAACGAGACTTTAATGCGTTTTTAATTTGATGAAATGCTTGATTTGAAGAGTTTTTTATTTTGATGAAATTTCAATTTTACATTTATTTTTAAATTATTTTATCTTATCTTTAAGCTAAGATACTATTTAGAAAAAAATTTCATCAAGACATAAAATAATTGTTGTGAACATAATATTTTAAATAGAAAATGATTTCATATATATAATATAAAGGGTCAGGCCACAAAGCCAATAATATAACTTCGAAAAAAAAAAAAACCTTATTATTGATAAGTGTGACAAACCAATTGATGTGTTGTATTTGACGTGTATTTACACTTGGGAAAAAGACAAGACAACAGACAATCATTTTCACACAAGAACAAGAACAGTAGCAGAAGCAATCATTTGGGAAGAAAGAATGAGTGAGCAACAAGGTCCCAAGCTCTACGCCAACAAGCCCAAGAAAGGTTACGACTTTTTCCCTGAATTATCTCTTTTGTCATTTTATTTGAAGCAAAAAAAAAAAGTTGATTTCTTTTAGTCAGCCATCAAACTATCATCATGATTCTTTTAGTAACATTTTTCTTATTCGTTTTCTTCTTTTCGATCATTATATCTTGTTGGGTTTTGGAATAACAGCACAGCTCAAGCGCTTTCAGGAGCAACAAAAGGAAAAAGATTTATCTTCCTCGACGCCAACTACTACAGCAGCACCATCATCATCTTCTGTCGAGGCCGCGGGGGCGTCGTATAGAATGGGGTCTCAGTCTACCGTTCCTTCTCCGCCTCCTCAGCCTCCAAAGGAGTCATTTGCTAGGCGGTATAAGTTCCTTTGGCCTCTTCTCCTGACAGTTAATCTCGCTGTTGGAGGTATCCTCTCTCTCTCTCTCTCAATGCTATTGATGTCTATTTGTATGGTTAGGTCTACCTACTGATTTGATGCTGGGAATACTGAAATGGGTATCTGGTTGTGGACAAAAGATTATTTTTTACTCTTGGTCGAGTAAATGCTTCAATTAGGTTATTTTGGCTTCAGAGAGGAGGGTATTTGTGTAGTTATATATGTTTTTTTTTGCGTGCATAAAATTTTTCAACTTATGGCTTTCCGAAATGGGTGTTTAAATCTTGTTTCTCGAAAAATTTCTTTATTTTGTTATTCGACAGTAATTTGTTTCTACAGTGTTCAGGGATTTATTTGCACATGTTGGCTATTGGATTGCATTTCAAGGATCTCTTTTGCAATGAGTGAGTGTTTAATTAATAAACATTTGTAATCGATCATCATAATCATCAATCAGATCAGGGGGAAAAATTGATTTGGTTTAGTAATTGCTGGCTTCTTCTCTGCTTTAACAATCTAGCTTTGGTTCCTCTTCTGGTTAAGAAACAAGAAAAAAAAATGAGTTTTGCAGAGCAAGCGACCATATTGTAGTTTCTTTTGACAACTGGAACCTGATGGGATGGGAGCAAATAGAGTTCTAGAGATGTTTGAGCATGGCTTGGTTAGATTTAAGCAGCAGTGATTATCTTATTTTTTTATAAAAGCATTGGTATTTGAATGATGTCATTGCTCCAAATTGCACCAAAGTATTCCTTAGCTCATAGCATTCGATTTGCCTTGGACCTGTAGGACGATTTTCTGTCATGGTGGTATTTCAATCATATATGGAGAATGCCTTGTTCTCCTACTTTTCACATGCCAATTTCCCATTTCCTTTGGGCAACTAAAGGCCTTGTGATTCAGCCTTGTCAAGCTTATAAGTATGCACTGAGTGACAATGATGGATTAGATTTATATGAACTTTTGGTAGATCATCCAAAAAAATATGATATTAAATTGGCAATAACCTGTTTAATTACTGAAATCATGTGTAATATGCACTCAAATCTTTGAGCTGAGCATGAATGTGTTTATGCATTCACATGATGTCATTGTCATGCAATAGGACCATTATAGGGCTAAATCTAAAAATTTGTGCCTTGTGCTATGCATCTTTGCAGCAATTTAATAGAGTTTTGATTTAGCATGACCTTGATTCATGTTAACATATGACTTCCCTAAACTAGTAATTGAAGGAAACATCTTAAAAAACATTTAACGGCAGTGGGCATAATTTGGATTTGTGGTCCCCCATGGAGAGGCATAACCACTTGGTTTCTTGAGTGCACATAGGAGAGAGACATAGATGATCTTCAAATTCAATGTCTTATAGTTATTCTGTTGGTGAATAATTGGTTGCAATCAGGAGTTGGGCTTCGCTAATAATAGAGTACAAGTTATAAAAAGGTTTTGAAAGTAATATACTAATGTCTTGAACTTGGAGACTAGTTGGTCCATAGCAAAGAAACCGAATACAGCCTGAAATAGGTTTTCATTCAGCATATCAGGTAATATCTTGGCTCTTCAAACAGAAAAACTGTCACAGGCTGTTCGCATGTAGATGTTTCTGTCTCCCAGGTGTTATTTAAGGAACCAGTTTGTAATTTCCTTATTTTTTTAGTTAGAACCTACACCTATTTCGTAATTTGACAAATCCAGTTTACTGGCTTAGTTCCACTGTAGATAACTTTACGCATAGAATTGGTTTGCTTGTGCTGGATTGGATTGCATTATCCTCTAGGAAAATGTATCTATCAGAAGGGACTGCTATTTATTTTTTCTGGATTCATCTGAATTACTGATATTGGAATATCCTTTGGCATAAACTTCCTTTCATTTTCCTGGATGTCTACAATCCATCAAGTTGGTTGTAGTTTGTTCCATATGGTTCATGACATTTAGGTTAAGGCTGAACATGATGATGGGAGGATTGAAGGACATACCCTTAATAATGATAGTAGGTAGTAGTGTGGATGATTGCCACAATTGCGAATTGTCTATGCATGCTTAGACTCTTACAAGATTCAACAAAGATGATTCCAGTTACATCATATAAATGTTAAATTGTTCTCTCTGTGCGCAGCACATGAAGCCCATCTATCATGTACCTTTGCTCTCTTGATTTTGATAGCGGGTACATTCTGCTTTGCTAAAGTTTGTAGAGTTTTGTATCTAACCACTTGTCTGTTTTTAAATTACTGTTTGCATTTCTTGGCATTATTTTTCAATTTGCCTAAGCTCTTTTATACTTTGCCCATGCTCTTTATTGAATATGTACACTTGATGTGGCACCAGGGTTTTAAAAACACTCTTACGTAACAATTTTGTCCATTTCATAATGGATTATAGGAAATAGAATACATTATTCATTATGTGATTCACATAAAAAACTAAAAGCATGTGTTTATGATACTAGGAATCAAAGTGGATGTGGCCATTACACACGCCTGTTATTTTTAATATGAAAACTAATTTTATGATATGTACTAATAGGTTAATTTCTGGTTTTTATTGAGTTATTTTGATAATGGTCTACAAATTTCATGGCAACAGCAGCCATTTGGAATGATTCAATCTGAGTCAACCTGAATCTACATGACTTTTTTCATCACCGTTGCAGTTAATTTTTGTGTTAATTAAAACCCTGTATGGCACCCCTCCTTTGTCCTTCCATGTAGAAAATGTGATATTTTGATGAGGTGGCTTGATCTTTATTAGCTGTTTATTGAATCTACAACCGTGTCTCTTGATCATGTGTTTCACCTGCTGCCCATTTTTGTTGGTATCTATATGTGAAACCTGGAACACCAGCCTCAGTCTATACTTGGGGATTTTCTTTCATCAGTTCCTCAAGTGTATCTATCTCTTCTCTTTGAAGATCAAACTAATGGGTGCTTCATGTAGACTTGTTCAGTGGGGCACTTGAAAACTTACCCTCATTAGACTGACATGACTGGATGTTGTGATACCACGTGTTTCTCATGCACTCACTTTTGACAGTGTGCCAATTATGTGCGTTTGGAAGCTAGCAAGGCAAGGGGATGCTCAATCATGTTCCGTTACTTTGGGTCGCGGAGCATATATGCATGAGATGCTGTGCTGTGATAAGCACATTTCAGTGTTTTCTGTTAGTTTATTTGATGACTCTGTGCCCTTGTATTCTTTTGAGAATAAATGGATGTAAAGTCATTGGAGCTCCCTGTTCTTAAATGCCCATTCATATTACCTGATATGGATGCATAGAGCTCTGTGCCATATGTCATGTTCTCTTGGCTTGAAATTTTAGGGGTTTTTTTTCCGCTTCAGATTGGGTTAAATCTCCTTTTTAAGGGTGATGTGCATCTTTATTTATTACTTTTGTTGAGCTACCGCACCCAGGGAACTGATGTAGAAGGCCTTCATAGAATGGGGCATATTAGGTAAAGGATAATAGGACAGAACATAAGCTTTTTAGAGTATAATTATTTCACCTTTTTAGAATAGGCTTTCATTTGTTTGGAAATTATTATTTTGTTGATAACAGAACATCTTTATCCCTTTCCTGAACAAATGGCAGTGACAATGATTTGTACATTTCATATGAGATGGGCTGAATCTGTTGATTTTTTTTTTTGTGCTGCCATCAGTCTTTTGGGTGGATCAACTGACAACTTAATGAGCAATCCTGTCTTAAATAGTTTATTAAATACACACAGACAAAGTTTTCTCTGACTATGAGATTTGCTGGAGTTCCCCGCTTTGTACTTCTCTAGGTGCTCACATGATCTTTCAGAGTTCCGCTCTTTGTACTTCTTTAGGTGCTTGCATGATCTTTCAAGTGTGTTCTTCTATATTGTAGCATGGCTGTGAAGTGGTTATTATCAATGAACCTGCAATAAGGGCTTGCCTGAATCAAACCATCTTTGATTTGTCTCCAACTCACCCACCAAGGTTTGTGTTTATGTTATTTTGGTGCAGGAACCCAATTAAAGAGTAATCTGTATTCACACCCCCAGACCACTTGAGTGAGACTGTGTTTGTGTATGTATGATTTGCTGATCTTAAATTTAAGAATGGTTATCTTATTTTCCTTTTTATTTCACCTTTTGTCTCAGTGATTAACTATATGACCAGTTATCAAATCGAATATCAAACTATAATTAATTATAGGCTTTTGCAATATAGCTTTTCCGTTTTCTCCTATAAAGCAACGTAGTCATCCTATTCTAGATTTTATTGTTAGTGTTAGCCAATTGATTACTCCTTGCCTGTGTTCATTTAGCAATTGATCTCTATAAGAATCTATTTTTTTGATAGGTCAACATGCATTTTTCTGTAGTCCCTATCTGGCTTTTTCTTGTGTTCCTTTTTAATTCTTGAATGATTAAAATTGATTGTTGGCATCAATTTTTGAAGCTTCTAACTAAATTGTTTGCCATGATACTCCCTAGAGATATTATGCATTTCTTTCATGTGGACTGAGGTCATGTAACTTGTGCAGCTTACTTGTTCACGAGAACAAAGAAAAAAGATGCAGGCCTAGAGGAAGAAGTGACAACAAATGTTCCCTCTTCTCCAGCTTTGTCCACCCCTACCAACACTAGTCCAGTTACTGAGAAACCCATTACACAACCTATGAAGCTGCGTGAACCTATCCCAGAGAATCAGCAGCGTGAACTGTTTAAGTGGATTTTGGAAGAGAAAAGGAAGGTCAAACTGAAAGATCCAGAAGAGAAGAAGCGCATTGACGAGGAGAAAGCTATTCTTAAACAGTTCATTCGAGCAAAATCCATCCTAATTATTTAGTTGATTGTGTTCTTATTCCAACATGAGATTGGCAGAAATTTCTATTAATGGTAATGAAGTTTGAATTCTGCTATTACTGAATATCGGTGCATTTTCTTATTTCCTCAGATGGTTGATTCTAGATGAAAATTTTACCTCCTTTCGTGATTACTGTTTGTTTTTTATACAAGGGTGATGTTCATATCATCTGATGGAAGATTCTTTTTGGCTTTGTATGTGGTTAGATCAGATTACACTAATAAGATCCGTAGATTGAATCCATTATATTGTAGCAAATACTGAGCTGTACTTTCACCACACTGCAATATGAAAGGTACAATTTCAGCTAACCAAATGTTCCCTACATGATTAAAACACAACCATCCAAGAGAAGTTTTCTTGTTACAATTTCTATAATCACATTATGTGGAATGATGGGTCTTAAAAAACTATGGGAACTAACTGTTTTGCTGTCATTTTTGTCATATAAGCATCAGTTGGCTTAGCTAACATCATTTTCAGGGAAAGATGGTTTTAGTCTCATTTTTCTCTCAAATAATAAAAATTAGAAATGGGGCATATTCTCCAACTTTTTTAACTTGATTATATTCACCTCGCGACATGGGCCTAATGAAAGCATGCACAATTTCGATAGAGGATGTGGACACACCCAACATGCATTCTCAGTACCCACAACATGCAAACTTCAAGAATCAAGCCAAATGCAACTACCAAATAGATGGGTTTTCCAACTTAATAATAAGAGTATATCATTATATTTATTCTATTCTTTATTTCAATAAGGTTTAAACTCAAAATCATAATCAATAAGATTCAAATTCAAAATTTTATAATTAGAAATAATTTCGATATCAATTAGAAATAATTTCGATATCATTGAAACAAAAATTCATTGATTTATTTATTTTTATAACTAATATAATCTCATGAAATGTTACAAATTGTAAAATAAAGCTACGAGCCCTAATGTCCTAAACTACAAAGTTTCTTTTAAAAAATTAAAATGGTAACATATTCAATATATTCTCTAATATTCTTGGAGATATAGAAGAGTTAACAAATGAAGCTGAACAAATCAAATAATAAGAGAGAGATCTAATGCAATTACGATTATTGATTAAACTATTAATTTGTTGAAATTTGAAAAGATACTTAATTTGAACAAAGAGCAAAAGGAAAGCTAAGGAATGGAGAATAAGAATTAAAAATATATTGCAATTAATGGAATGGGCCACATAGAAATGCCACATTATTTGACAACAGTCAAAGGGAGAGATTTTAAAAGTTAAAAAGGTTAGATTAAATAAATTAGCTTTTCCCCCAAAAGAGTTGGCTTTTATTTCCCATTCTTTCTTTTTCTATATAAATGGACATTACTACCATCCTCAATTTACAAATTAGAGGGCAATAACGACTACCCATTATCTTGTTTATTACACTAAGTAGGGTTGAAGGGGCTGGATGACATTAATTAGAGCATTTTTGGTAAAAAAGAGGTACCCACATGCGGCCTCTCCCATATAAAATGAAAGAGGGGAAGGGATGGGATTGAAATTAACATGAGAGGTTGGCCTATTGTGTGTGTGTGGATTGGGTGATAATTTCAGTGCAGAGAGAGAGAAAGACAGGGACAAAAGTAGAGGCAAAGATGATGATGAATAAGAATGTGGTTGGATTTATTGAGTCTCACATGAATGCACGAGGCCACCAGCTGCGCCTCCAACGCAAGAGGGGACTCCTCCAGCCACTGTGCCATGAAACAATCATGGACTTGTGGGGACTTCTTATATATTTATATACTCACACATTTACTTGCATATATATTTAGGTTTTGAAGGTTACTCTTGTATTCTAATCTTTATTTTATTAATCATGTATATCTAATCACTAATCATAATTTGATCCATGCTTGCCCCCCTAATTTGTGACTTGTGACCCAATTAACAAACACATATTTCTAGCTAGCATAATTTTCAACCTTGCAGAAATCTCTTTTAAATTTTGATTTTCATCACCTTGCAAATTTAGCATTAAGTTATTTGTTTTCTCTTTCTATATCTATTTTTTTTGAAAACTATTCTTTATTTTACTTTCTTGGACAAATGCTACATAAGACAGAAGAGTGTTACTAATTTATATATTTAATTTTAAAATTCCTTTAATTATTTCAAAAAATTAAAACTACTAATTAGATTGATATTTTGTGAATGATCATAACTATTTTTGAACCAACATAGATGTCTTGTTATATATCATAAAATTAAAGTCTTCTTTAAAATTATAAGTTCGTCGGTTAAATTTCAATTAAAATCAAATATAAAATAATCGCTTAATCAGTTAAAATATATATCTCAAAATTATCTTATATATATTTAAGAATTAAGTATATTGAACCCAAAATTCAAACCCTGATGAATACAAAAGTGAGCGAACTCCTAACTCCTTGAGGGTTGCTAAGCAGCTTTCAACACACTTACCATGCATGCGTATTCCTTAATATTGTATTCATTTTGGCAAAAATTTTATAAATTGGTTCAAAAAACTGACCCGGCGCTGCCCAATCAGAAACGGCCGGAAAACAATACTTTATACACTTTTCAAACATATATTCGATGTGTATACCCAAAAATATTATTCTTTCCATGCACATATATTGTACAGTTTGATTTTAGCGCAAAAATTAAGGAATTTCATCTGAAATAAGTATTTTTAATGAAAAATTCTAAAGTGATATGATATGACTTTATTTTAAACTTTTAATTACGTATATAATTTATTAATTATTTTATAATAATTTTTATTATTATTTTAAATAACTTTATAAAAACAAAATTTATCTATAATACACATATAATATTATTACTTAAATACTTTAATGTTATACTAATAAGATATAATAAAACATACCACACAATAGAGTTTACCATTTTTAATAATTTATTAAGTCTATTCTCATTAAAGTTATTTTTTGAAACTCATCAAAATACAAAGTAAAAAAATAATTGATAAATCAAACTTTTTAACTTTTTAAAGTGAATAATTTTTTCATAAACATTCTAATTTAGTAATATGAATACTTATTGTAAAGAGAAAGGAGTAATAAGCTTCATATGCAACTATGCATCTTCCAAAACAAATACTCTTCTACATTTATTATATATAAACTTTAGGTCTTAAGCTACAAATCTTATATTACTCATATATGATATATATATATGGTAAAAACTATAATATTGTTTACGTTATTATACTATAATACTGTAACTAATAATTCACCATTGAATTAAATAAAAATTATTATTCATCATTGAATTAGATAAGTTTAAATATCATTAGATTATATGAAAGTTATTATTTACTATTGAATTAGACTATCTTATTTGACGGCATTATAGAATCCGTCATTATAGAATTCACCAATATATTATATATAGTATATTCCCTCTCCTCCTTTCTGCCACTCGCATACACATGCACTCAATATATTCATAATTTCACATCCCTATAATCTCCATGATTAAGCAAATTTAAGCAAAGCAAATACACATATAAATACACATAAATAGAGAGAGAGAACGAGAAGAAGAAAAAAAAAAAGAGTGCGTGTTTTTATGCGAGCGTGCGCAGGCAAAGAAATTGAAGCAAATCGAAAATGGACAATTTATTGTGGATTGTTATAGCAATTTTGTTGTCCTCCATAATAATCTTGTACAGGAACAAGATCATCATCAGAAGATCATCATCAAACTACAAAAAGAACCCGCTTCTTCCTTTAGGCACTCTTGGTTGGCCTTTTCTTGGTGAAACCCTCGAGTTCATTTCTTGTGCTTACTCAGACCGCCCTGAAACCTTCATGGATAAACGTCGCCGCATGTAAGTATATATACATATACATGATCATTGGAGTTAACAAATACACTACTAATACATGTATTAGTCCTGGATGATACATCTGAACAACTTATGTTTATCATTAAATGAATTTTGCATATATGATCCAAGATTAGTTACTATGTACTTATTGGAAAAGCTTGGTCTATTAGCATGTAATTACCTGTTAACCCACAAAAGACGGGCTAAAAGGGAAGCGTTCAAACTCATCATTTTTGTTTTTCAGTGTTTTCAAAAAATAGTTTAGAAGATGAAGAAATATATATATATATTTTTTTGGATTTTTGTGTAGTTATGGGAAGGTGTTCAAGTCACACATATTTGGAAGTCCTACTATAGTATCAACAGATGCAGAAGTAAGTAAATTTATACTACAAAGTGATGCCAAGGCGTTCGTGCCGTCTTACCCGAAATCTCTCACTGAGTTGATGGGAAAATCCTCCATTCTGCTCATCAATGGGAGCTTGCAGAAGAGAATTCATGGCCTGGTAGGAGCGTTCTTTAAGTCACCTCATCTCAAAGCTCAAATCACTAGAGACATGCAAGATTATGTTCAAGAATCAATGAGCAAATGGAGACATGATCGTCCCGTTTACATTCAAGACGAAGCCAAAAATGTTAGTACTCTTTTTTCTCTTTATCTTTCTCCCTGGAATCACCTTTAAAACTGTAAGGTTGCCAATAACGAAAAAAGAATTCTGTGACTGAGTTTTTTTGTTTGTGTTTGTGTGGTTTTAGTGGGTTTGAATTCTATCCTTGGAGTTCGTTACCTATCTTTTTAGTTTCTTCTAAGTTATGGGATATTTTCTTTTTCTTTTTTTTTTTTTTATATGAGTTCCGTTTTGGACATAAGATAAAACAAAAGATGTCATCTTTCTTAAACCTATCTATGGCTTCTTCTTGCAAGTTTTCACATGTTATTTTCTCTTTGTCTCTCAACTGTAGAGAATGAAATCATTATTAGATGTTTGAATTTTGATCTCTAGCTTCTACTTAAGTTAGAAAGGCTCTGCTGGAAAGTAGTGGAGTATGGCATATGGGGTTCACAATAATTTTGCATGAAATCATTTTGTCTAGCAAATAATACTCATAATAATTAAATGATACAGTGCCCTGCTAAAAGTTACTAAGAGATACCCTCCCTTTTCTTTCCAGATTGCCTTTCAAGTACTAGTCAAGGCTTTGATAAGTTTGGATCCAGGTGAAGAAATGGAGTATCTTAAGAAACAGTTTCAAGAATTTATCTCCGGCCTCATGTCTCTTCCTATTAATATTCCTGGAACTCAACTTTATCGATCGCTACAGGCAAGTTATTGACTTCTTATGTTACAAGACAGATATTCAATTGTCGAATAGTTAATGTCGTAAATTATGACATAAATTATATGTTAAGTGAAAGATAAATAGACTTGCATTATATGTATGGTTTCAGGCCAAGAAGAAAATGGTTAAGTTAGTGCAAAAAATTATCCAATCTAAAAGAGATCATGATCACAGTGACATCTCAAGAGTACCTAAAGATGTGGTGGAAGTTTTGCTTAATGACGCAAGTGAACGATTAACCGATGATCTTATTGCTGATAATATTATTGATATGATGATTCCTGGAGAAGATTCTGTGCCAGTTCTTGTGACCCTTGCCATCAAATACCTTTCAGATTGCCCTGCTGCCTTGCAACAATTAAGGGTATGTTACCTTTTAATTTCCTTCTTCTTTGGAATTATTAGGAAAATTAGATTATTAATCATATTATGCATTTGGTCAGAGTATACATATAATGCAAATATTGATCACATTTTTTTTTATGCAAGTGCAATTTAAATGTGGATAGTCAGCTGCTAGGTCCTCTTAGACTTGTCTAATTTATGTGTATTGGCCCATTTTATTTATTGATACTTAGCCATGCCATTTTCAGTCATCTTATCCTTCAAGCTGAAAATTTTTCTTTTTTAACTTGAATAGTTGTATTGTCATAGGTCTCATAGGCACAAGTGGAGTGCTGAAATTAATAAGTAGCTCTCAGGGTTTGCCCACGCTACTACTACGTACTGTATTTATGGTTATGGGTTGTGGCATCCTATCCTCATTAGAGGAACCCACATCTTTTGTCATCCCAAGCACCATTTTGTGGAATATTTGGGTACATTAAAGGACTTATTTCAATCGTGTAATTCATTGAATGTTTCGATATAGGTACTAAAAAAGATAAAATTCCAATGGAGTTGTTCAGTTGGCACACAGATCTTAGAACCCAATAAAAGGGTTTTCTCTTCCTTGCAAATCGTTGGCATAGATGGTTCTTTGCTTAGATAAAAAATGTGAATTCTTAGCCCTATTTGGAAAAAATAAAACCAATATAAAATTAATTTAAATTCATGGAAACGTGTAGAAATAAGATTCGAATTCTAGTATTCTTGGATCATTTGGTGGGGGTCAATTCCAATTCTTGGTATTGTTGGGTAACCTATCAATGTCTTTGATCCCCGTGTGAGTTGTAACAATCATGAGGACTTTTTTTCCCCTTATGTTTTTCATTTCTTTTTGTCTTTTCTGAGGTTGTCTTTTCACATAATTAACATTTGAACAAAATTCAGGATGAGAACATGAGGTTGAAAAGTCTTAAAGTTCAGCTTGGAGAGCCATTGAGTTGGACCGACTATTTATCATTACCATTTACACAGAAGGTAATTAAGTTAATTAATTAGAATAATTAGCATTACATATATATAATGAACAAATAAAATAATTACTAATCTGTTTTTCTTGTCTTTGAACAACAGGTGATTACAGAAACCTTAAGAATGGGGAACATTATAATTGGAGTAATAAGAAAGGCCATGAAGGATATAGAGATTAAAGGGTATTTGATACCAAAAGGATGGTGTGCTTTCGCATACTTTAGATCAGTTCATCTTGATGAAAATCACTATGATTGGCCTTACCAATTCAATCCATGGAGGTGGCAAGTAAGAATCAAATATCCCTCTTTTTTCTTTTTGAGTTTTTTTGTATAATTTATTTTTTCATGTTTTGTTTATTTTAAGCATCTAAAAGTATATATTATTCATGTGAGAAATTGTACAGGAAAAGGACATGAGCAGCAACAGCTTCACTCCATTTGGAGGTGGACAAAGATTATGTCCAGGACTTGATTTGGCTAGGCTGGAAGCTTCCATATTCTTACACCACTTCGTTACTCAATTTAGGTAATTTTCGGTGGGAATGATTACTTTCACTTAACACATCTTAAACATATTTTATTCTATTTTTATTTATCTAAATGATTAAATTATCCTTACTTTCACTTTTAATTATAACAATAAATTTCATTTCAATATCAAAAATATATTTAAATTATAGTAAAGAACACCTAGAAAAGAAAATCGTTAATATCTTCTTAAAGTTTTTGTTTATTTTATTATTTTTTAAAAAATTTTCATAAGTAATTTTATAGTTTTAATTTTTTTTAAAATTATTCTTTATATGTTTAAGGAGTAATAGAATTACACCTAATTAATATGTGTATAATGAAATGTTAGTAACAAAATATGTTTTTTGAAATAAAAATATATTAATTTTTACATGAAAATTTATTTTATCACATTATAATTTATAAAATGATGTTCTATTGAATTAAATTATATTATTAGATAAAATATAACAAAATCAAAATAAATTATTGAATATAATTTTGACATTTTTATAAATAGAATTAAATTAAGATACAAAAATAATAAAAGTATGTAGCGTATCAAATTAATATAAAATTTTATATAGAAAAAAATTGAACTAAAAGAAATCTGCATGAGAACAATTAACAAATCTTTAATTTTAAAGAAATTACATATAATTATATTATTTTACTTAATTATTTTTATAAATTTATAAGCATTAAATAATTCTATTCATGATTTTTTTTACTAAAATAATGATATGTGGATTATTGTCATTGCTTCAAATAAAATAAGAAAGAGAGTTGATATTTGCAGCAAGAATAACCACACTATTTTTCCTACTTTCATCATATGTAACAATTGAAAAGAAAAAAGCTTCTTATATATAATAAGTTTTTCTAGAAAAAACTTATCATTATACTTTTTAAAAATAATTTTCCTAATTGATATCATTTTATGTAATTTATTGTAATATATATTTATTATGTGCACACAGTTACACAATATGAGACAGAACTCTCGTTAATCTCTTATTCATTTACCATGATTTTGAGACATATTGATAGAAATTTCAAGGCCTATAAATTAAAATATCTACAGAAACTCTTCATATCTTCTAACTAATAATATATAATCCACACAAGCTCTAAAGCTATTTCCATTTATACTTTTGAAGAGATTCCTAGATGAATTATGGGAGGCGGGAATTGAATAGAAATTCTTTTAAAAGTTGTCATGCACCAATAACCAAACGCTAGATTTTAATTCACCGTCACCTTTTAGATACACAAGCAAAGACAAAATCATGACACGCTCAACTTTCTGCTATTTTGGAGCGAATCAGTATCTTTTACAAGGCATCATTTCACTCTTTCCTTAGTTGCTTCCAACAAAAACCATGCACCTTTGCATTTAAACATATGTGACCGGCAGTAATTGAATGTAGTTCCTCTTTGGTTGTCCTTTACCCTTTTATCATTTTACCATATAAGCAAAGATAAGATAATAACACTCATGAAGAGGACAATCATCTTATGGCCATTGTTAGCTCAAAGCCTTACAAAATCTACAGAGGTCACTTCATATATATATATATCAACTTTATGCTCATATATATGCATAAGGCTGAATTAGACATGTTCATTGCCATCCCACTATCTATGGATTGGACCTTTGATGCTCCCCCTAGACCTATAGGTAAGAGATGAGTGCATTTAACTACTAAATTTGTTTGCTGTGAACCATTCAACTTATGGGTCATATCTACCTTGGGCAATCTCAATGTCCAAATAATTAAAATTTGACTAGTCTTGTGCATGCATTGAAAACACAATTTCTCAATTGATTTATTAAATTATGTCCTAATCCATTACTGATAGAAACACTAAAAGAAAATCAGTGGGCAGTATCATATGAAATGGAATATGGTCAAATTAGGGCTATAGATATTTAGCTAGGCAGAAAATGAACATTTACTGATTATATATTTAAAAGCAAGAAATTCAAAAACCCTAGTTCATTAGTCTTTGTACTAGGGTTTTATTAGGTGTCATAGTAGCCCAAGTTGTATTTTATTTTTTGTACCTTCACAAACAAAACGATACTATATAAATACACTTTTGGTCTAAGCTTATGTATAGTATGACGACTGCGTTTATTTAAAACAAATATTAGGCATAGATTACCAATGCAAAAGTGACACACACACACACACACACACACACACACACATATATATATATATATATGAACTATTATATGAGTAGAAAATATTAATGATTTATGTAATATATATTTTTAATGCAGTTGGGTTGCTGAGGAAGATACAATTTTAAACTTCCCTACTGTGAGAATGAAGAGAAGAATGCCAGTTTGGGTCCAAAGGAGGGATCCAATATAATTTAAGATCCTTGAGCATATAAAAACTTCGGCCGAGAAAAAGTTTTGGAGAAACTTTCGTTACAATGATAGAAAGTCCAACAAAAAAAATAATAATGAGAGATAAAAAAAATAAGGAATTGCCACTGTGCACACGTGTGGGGGGCATCAAACACGACTGACACATTTGTCCTCTTCCATATATAGATATTGCAAATTTAGACCATAGAATTTTTTTTTTTTTTTGGGACCCTTTTATATTATCACTTGTTTCCTCCTTAATTTTTTTTTTTTTCTAATTAGCATGGTCGAGCAATTGTACAATTGTAAAAGAAGGTGACTTGAGGTGGTGCCATAGACAATGATTTGTGGTCATGCGTCACAACTGAACAATGTCAATTTTTAGAATAGCATGTATGCCATTATAACTAAATAATTTCTATCCAATAATTCACATTTTGGATGGGAATAATGGTTTGTTTTAATTTGCACAACCTCTATAAGAAGTCCAACATCCTTGTCAGTAGAGCTCCATTCATTGGGCAAGCCATGGAACCAAATTTATAGATCCATACCTTCCATTAGTCTTAAATTTTTGTGGGTTGTTTATAAAATTATTATTTTCAATAGATCGATTTATGGCTTAGTTTAGTTCATTTCAAATAAAGAGTATTTGACATATAAATGTTTCTTTTTCATTAATTCATTTCAATTATAGCTGCAAAAATTTTTATATTTATGATGGAAATGGACTTGAGTCATATTAATTGAGAAATAAGTAGCCAGTATAAGTAAAGTTAAAGCCACCTCAATAGTTCAATTATCTATTTTATAATAAAATATTAAGAACTTAATTTTGCCGATTTTAGTTTTTTTTAAAATATTTTGAAGCTGCGCGAGCGTAATGACATACAATGTGTTGCACTTCTATGTTTTATATAGGTTTTGTGGCTTCTAGTAGAACAATAAAGCATTTAAGAAATGAAACTGTCAACTTCATCAACTAGAAAAAGTCCAAAGACCATGGAAAAAATTGAAATAAATATGTATGCAATCGCACATAAATTAAATTTGTCTTGATATATAATGATGAGATGACAAGTAAGCATTATAATTAAGATATATTAAGATAATGTCTACGATGAAAACCATGTCATTTTCAGAGCAATTCGTGGGAAAAATATGTTTTAAATAATTAATTATTAATCCATTCACACTTTGGATCTTTGTTTAAGGTCCACCATCATTTTTATAAGATGATGCTGATCCATGAATGGCTTATCTAAAAAATAATTAACGAGATTAATCAATCATTGATTTATTTAGTATATTTTATAATCATTTTCAAGATAAAGAAAATTACGATTTTAAACTCTAATATAAGAAAATTACGATTTTAAACTCTAATATAAAACTAATAAATAATTTTCCGCAAATTTGAGCCATATGACGCATTAATGATTATTTGGGCTTCCAAGTTTATGATGTTTAGCAAATTGCAAATTTTGGCCATAAAATCAAATTCTTAGTGGGTGGGGGCCTATGACCCAAACTTTTAAAATTTATTAATTTCATTCATTAATAATGTATAAAATTTTACAAAAATTATATACTTTTGTCCTCAAACTTTTAAAACTTATCAATTTCATCTATAAATATTGTACAAAAAGTTACATAATTAGCCCCAAAATTTTAAAAATTATATATTTTCTTCATAAATTTTATACAGAATTTTTAAAATTATATATTGATCTGTCCAAAATTATAAAAATTACACATTTTTTTTATAAATTTTGTACAAAATTTTCAAAAATATATATATATATTTATTTTTTTTTTCACTTCATTTTCGGCCCTTAAATTTTGAACTTTGATTCAGCCCCTAATTATTTGACATTTAATATTTATATCAAACTGCGCAGACTTGGCCTCTAAAAGAATAATTAGAAAATCAAAACTGTCAATTTCAGCTTGGAAAAGCGAGTAGGAGAAATAGGAAAATATCTTGGCTATACACAACAAATTCGGTTTATTCAAACAATTGTTCTACTTCTTTAGTTTTTGTACCTACCATATGTTCTATATAAAATGACAAGCATATTAGGACAATAGCAGAAATATAATTTAACATGTTTAATGTTTTCTTATTCCTATCATTAGCATCTTTATCTTTTTTTTTTTTTGTATATTAAAAATTTTAAAAGGGAAAAAATGGCAATTATTAAAATCATAATTTTATACATTATGAAATATATACGATCATCAAACATTGTTGTATATTGGTATTCTCTTTCAAAAGTATTGAGGAAACTTATATCTAAATGTAACAGTCAATTTGAGATTATTTAATTTTAGATGTCACATCATTAATATCACAAATCACAATTTATCCTTACAAAATATTTATGAAAAAAGAAAAAGGTGAGGGTGATATAAATTATTTTTTAGGAAAAAACTTATTGAAATTGAATGTATATTTTTTTACATCTAACTAATAGTTAATAGGTGAATTACAACTCAAATAATTATTTATAACTATCAATGAAAATAATTATAATACTTTTTTTTTTAAATGTAAAAAATTCATACAATTTTTAAATTAAAATTTGATTATTTGTATGTACTCAGGATGTGTTTATTATGAAGTTAATATGTCACACTCCATTTAATAATCATTTAAATTTCTCTTTAAGTCTATCCATTGTCATTTAAAAGACTTAATTAAATTTTTTTTTTCGTTATGTCTCTTGTTCACCACTTAGTAATTATTTACAACAAAACATACATGAATAATCAAACTAAAATACTAACTGACTGCATACTAGCCCAACCTCTATTACACTGCTAGACAACGACTTTGAAAAGTATACTGGATGCAA
>CATIWR010511926.1:0-12909 GCA_949677035.1 Omphalea diandra | reverse complement strand
TTAAATATCTCTATCAAAAAAATTTATAAAAATATATATATATATATATATATATATATATATATATATATATATATATATATATATATATATATATACACACACACACACTTTTTTTTCTTTTTTATTTATAATATTCAGCAACTATTATTCATTTTTTATTTTTATATTCTTTCGTTTAATATTATTTACTAAATTTTCTATTTGTTGATATTTATTGATTTTTATTTAGATATATTTGATATGAGATTATGTTACTTCTCTCTATGGTGAAATTTTTAGCTTTATAAAATAGATTATTTTATTTAATCAGTGGGTAGAGGGAAACTTATTTTACTGATGAAATACAAATTGTTTTACTGTGGACAAAATAAGCTAGTAATAAAGACATGATAGATTATTTTACTGATTAAATAATCTATTACCCACTGATTACAAGATTACTAGCTTATTTTATTTTACTTATTTTACTGATTACCCATTGATGAAAGATAATCTATTTTACTCATTTTTAATTAATGATATTAAAATAGATTATTTTATTTTATGTTATTATTATTTATTTATTTTATCTATTAATAATTGATAAGTATGTAAAAAATTATACCCATAAAATTCATGATGAAAGTGAAAAAAATCATATATAATCTAGAAATTAAATTAATATATTATTATTAATTATATTAACAATGATATATTAATACACTAAATTGTAAGGATAATTTTATAACGTGTGACTCCACTGCCTTGAAAAAATTATCTATATGAATGAATCCTAACTATATTAATAAATCTCACTACGTATAAAAAATAATAATAATATACATACGTTTGCTTGTGTTAAAAAAAGTAATGTACATATATGAATGAATCCTAACTATATAACAAATCTCACTACGTATAGAAAATAATAATATACATACGTTTGCTTGTGTTAAAAAAAATAATGTAGATGCATTTATGATTCATCATTTTCAATATAATTAGTTTTTCTATTTTTAAGAAGCAATGAATTAAGATAACATTTGATGAAATGTAATGAAATATAATAATATAATCTAATATAATGTAATTAAAAAATTCGTTAATATAATAATTTATTAAATTTATATTAAACTACATTTATTTAAATATCATAGTATGTTGCCATAAGTAACGGCACTTCCCTTAACCAAGGTCCAAAGCCACCACCAATGGCAGGAAAGGTATCACGCCCTCCAGGCCAAGACCACCTCTACCTGAAATTGAATCCCGATGCGCCTTCCGCCGCGTGTACACTACGCACCTGGCGCTCTTTATGAAAAAGCATATCCGTTTTTTTGAAAATTTTCAAAGAAGCTTACAAAATAACAAAAAGAAAACAAAAAATTCCCCTCCATTTTGTCGTTCATCTGTCTCTTTCTCTTCGCTCCAGCTCAGGGGGTCCCATGGAGTCTCTCTATCTCTAGGGTTTCCCCATTTCTTTCTTAATCGAAAAACAAAAAAATTTCCGGGAAAGTCCATGGGAATTCGAGAAAATATTTTGTAGAGGTTTTATAGTTTTTTTAAATTTTATTTGCATTGAGTATCTATTATTACCGTTTGATTTGGCAATGCCAGCTCGGCGGTCGAGGCCGGAGAGCCAGGATGCGGCGAAGCAGCTCCGGCGGGATCCGTACGAGGTGCTTGGCGTCTCCAGGAACTCTACCGACCAAGAAATCAAGAGCGCGTATCGTAAAATGGCTCTCAAGTATGTCAAAACAAAGTATTTTTATGTCTTCTTCTTTTTTTATTTTAAATTTTAAATGTTAGCATTTTAGGTGCTTTTGGCCTTTTCGAAGACTTCTGAATTTTTTTTTGATAAAAATTGTTATGAATGAATCTGTTTGTCTATTTCAAATGTATGAAGAAAAAGAGTTGTTAGTAATATTAAATATTCGGTTTGGGTAACTTAATTTCTGTTTTTTTCTCGAATTTGAATCGTAAGATGAGTATGACCTTAGTGGGAGACTGAGACTTGAAAAATTTTCAGCTTAATTTCACTTGTTTGCTAAATTTAAGCGATATAGGAGATATGGTTTTGGCAATAAAGCAGTTTGAGTTGGGTTGCTGAACCTAGATGTTGCAAGAGAGGACTATTCTGATCTGGGATTTGAATGAGAGAACTGGGAAATTGAGACTGTTAACTGTTAAGGATTACAAGGCAATGAAGGATTCATGATCTTAGGCATGTTTGGATTTTAGAAGATTATTTATGAAGTTTGGAGAAGCTTAGCAACGCTAATGATGGGTGTATTTGCAATTGGTGGATGTTTTTCTCTATTGATTTTGTGAGATTGTTACAGTCAATTTTTAAGTGTTTATATGTTAATGTGAGAACTATTTACAAATTACAAGTCTGCAAATAGGATAGGGTAGATTCAATTGGTGACTTGGGGAACAGAATTTGATTTATTGAAAGTATGCTGTGGTCGCAAGCCTAGATATAACATGAAAATGGAAAAGCTAATTTTACATGATGAAATAGATAGATAAAGGCCAAATCAATTATGTTCTTTGAGATAAGGGTGGGTCATTGAAGTGTTGTTGCTTGAGCTTGTCAAATGATGCTGCAAAATGCCAAGTAAACCTTTGTGGCTTCTAGCGAAGCACAAGTGAAAGGAGAATGGATTGTTTTAGAAGATGTTGTTATCACATGCTCTACTACTAGCTTAGAATGACTGCATTTTAGTTAATAGTTTGCAGATTATAATGTGGAGCTTTAACCTTACCTAACTATAATCCGTGATCAATGACTTTTTAGTACCTCAGCCCTCAGATAGCCAAAATGGGTAACACCATGCAGTGTCCATGTATTCCTAGCACTTGTAGGATGTTTAATTACATTAACATCAAATGGGTTTATCAATTTAAATCTCATGCTCAATTGAATATTTAATGTTCTTAGAAATGTAATAATTGTGTTAGTAATTTACAACTTTACATGTTTTATATTCTACCTTTGCTAGACAACGTCTGACTTCTGTTAATTGCAATGCTATTCTATTTCAGGTACCATCCTGACAAGAACACAAATGATCCTGAAGCAGCTGATATGTTCAAAGAAGTTACATTTTCGTATAATATCTTGTCTGATCCTGACAAAAGACGCCAATATGACTCAGCTGGTTTTGAGGTGAGATACAGGGCAGATTAACATATAACATTCTGATGATAAGAAGGTTATTAGTGTGCTTTTTGTAACTACATGTTTTATTCTGCAGCTTCTTTATCTAGGTTTCAGATATAACTTCTAGCAATTTTGTTATGCATGCTATTAAATTCAAATCATTTAGTTCTTACTACATGTTTATGCAACTGTTTAGTTTGTTAAAGATGTCCTCATTGCTGTTGTCAGGCTGTTGAATCTGAAAGCCAAGAGTTGGAGCTAGATCTTTCAAGTTTGGGCACTGTGAACACTATGTTTGCGGCACTTTTTAGGTAGGTTAGTGTAGGTTTTTGCTTTCTTGTTCATCAATTGGATTCTCTGTGAGTGTGTGTGAATTTATTTATTTCTAGGACTCACTTTTTCTTGTAAATTAGCAAATTAGGTGTGCCAATTAAGACCACTGTATCAGCAACTGTCTTGGAGGAGGCACTTAATGGCATGGTTTCTTTTCATCCACTTCCACTGAGGCAACCTATTTCTAGGAAGGTCAGTTATTTGAATTCTAAAATAGTTATCTATCTCAGGAGTATGTCAGGACTCACAGGAGAACTTTATGTTTTTAAGCAGGTTGAAAAGCAGTGTGCTCACTTCTATTCTGTCACAATCACAGAAGAGGAAGCAAGAGCTGGATTTGTCTGTCGGGTGCAATCAACTGACAAAAGCAAGTTCAAGGTTTGTATAAATCATAAACATCTAGTGCAAGCATCTTGTTTGAACTTCCATGACTTTGCAGAATGAATATGCACAAAATTCGATGTCTTTCTTACTCTTTTGTAAGTCCAGAATATTTTCTTTTAGAGCATACAGGTCTAAAGTAAAATATACATAACCAAGAGGCAGACTGCTTATCGTAAAAATCTAGGTTGATTGTGTTTTATATTGCTCTCTGCTATTATTTTCTGTGTCCCCTCTTGAATGTAGTGGTGGAGTAATTAGAATATCAGCTTCCGATTATAAGATAAGATGCATGAGGATTTCTGCTTATTAAGAAAGCCATTTGAGGAAACGGCTACCAAAAAATTGATTGGCAAAGTTGTGGAGCGTTGTTAGGATTATAGTATTGGAAAGCTGTCATGGAGAAAATTATATGGCTCCCAAAATATTGGCATATGATTTGAGGTCTGAAAATGCATTCTACTGCAGAGCTAAAAAGTCTTATTTGGCTGCTTTGAAGTGGAGGATCTCAGCCTTGTTCAAATTCAGGCATGCAAAGAAAGGTGACTCAAGCATCTTGTGCTTTTATTCTGGGTACCTTAAGTTTGTAAAATATCTGGTAAGTTCCAATTGGATGAGAAACACCATTTTGAAAATTTTCCTCAGAGAAGAGAGAGCATTTTGTGAAATAGTGTGAACTGAAAGCTGCTATGTGGATTTTTGTTAGGAAGTTTAATCCAATTATGCAGAAAATTTTGAAGTCAAGGTTCATTATTTTATTGCTTCCTGTGAATGCAACATCTGAAATATGATATTACATTAGCCAGAGAAGAGGAAAAAAGGATTAATTTAGCTAATTTTAGTTTAATTGTTTGTGGTCGGGCTGGTTATAGTTAATTGATTGTGAAATTAACTAATTAGGATTTTGGGATGTCAGTTTTTGGCATTGTGACTTCTCGAGATATAATATGTTGCTTGCTCTTTTTTATGGGCAATATAGAAATGAAGGCGACTGAGTTAACAACCTCAACTATAAAGTGCCTTCTTTGCAGAAGCGAACTGAAGAGGAAGATATGAAGGTTACTTGTAAGAGGCTGAAAGCATTTTTATGAAACATTTGTCTTCTCTCTTTACTTCGTGGGCCTCATGATCTTGTATCTTTTCTTGGTTAGTAGCAGTTTTTTTGTTGAGGGGGGGATTCATTGAAAGTTTGGTTCTGCTTTTGCTTTTCCTTGTGTCCTTCTTGACATTTTCTGGTTGCTGCCAGTATTTTCTTTCCCTACCAGATTGTTAGTCAGTGCATTACATGTAATTCGACTTTTTCATACATGATCCTTGCATTAAGAACATTTGAAAAATCACCAACCCATCTAAACTTCCTTTCACGTATAATTTGCTGCTTCTGACTAGGCTATCATCACACCTTCTAAATCACTTGCCATCAATTTCAGATACACTAATGATTTTCCCTCCATTTCTACTGGTTTCTACTACAAGTAATATACTTGATTTCTGAACTGATATCATGCACTGAAGTGTTGCTTCTGGTTATAACCTTTTCTATTGTCATGAATCATAATTGCGCACCGGCATGTTGGCTTTATTATGTTACTGATTGATTATATTTCTGCAGTTGTTATATTTTGATGAGGAAGAAAATGGTGGACTAAGCCTTGCACTACAGGTGCAAATCCTTCCCTTGTTGATTTTGCTTGTCATTTTCTGAAGTGAAAATCCCAAAGTTCAAGTATTGTTGCTTATTCTAGTACTGGATGGATCTTAAAAAACGCCATGGGTCTCTTCATGTTTTATGCCTCAACCAGCATACTGGAGATCTTTGCAGATGAGATTGAGTTGTCTGGAGAGAGTCCTCTCCTCTGGATATGTATACATCTGAGCAATGCTAAAGAGATTTTGGGGTTTCTTCTTCTGTGAAGTGTCAGTTGTCTAGGACCCTAGTTTGAGATGCATAATTCTTTGCCAAAAGGGGAGTTTCAAGAGGTTCTTTGCAGGAATGTTCTGCCTACATTTTGTCTTTTGCCTACTTTATCTAACTTCCTGCACATTTGCTTATTTCTCCTCTTCTATTGAAAGAAAAAAAAAAAAAAGAGAGTGAATGGCCGGTGGTTAATGTTTATACAATCTCAAATCTTGTGATAATGTTTTGATCTTCAACTAACACTCAAGTTCTACACTGTCTATTCAGTGACAAAAAAATCAGAGTATTTTTTCCTTGGTTCCAGTTCAGTCTGTTAATGCTGAATTTTCTGTTCCTTTGGGATAAGGATAATAATGGCACTAAGATTAAATCAATGATGCAAGCCATGAGATAACTAGACTCGTGTCTTAATGGGTGTCATACCATAGAAGTGTGCGTCTAGGTGATTCTAACTTTATTATTTATGCTAATCCATTCAAACCTCCTTTTTACTGATTCTTTGCTGTAGGAGGACAGTGCTAAGACGGGAAAGGTTACATCTGCTGGAATGTATTTCCTTTGTTTTCCTGTTTATCGCTTGGATCAGACAGTCAACTCGGTGAGCTGGTGATATTGTAAAAGGATTGCAATCATCTTCTTATATTAACCTCTTCTATCGCTCATTGTTGTCCATTTGTTTTTTTTGGTATTGTCCTGGGTTCAGATTGCAGCTGCTAAGGATGCTGATGTTGCCTTCTTCAAGAAATTGGATGGGTTTCTGCCATGTGAAATAACTGAACTGAAGGGGGGCACCCATGTTTTTGCAGTGTATGGTGAGTTGTTAGATTTTCTTGCTATTTTCAGTTTACTGTGTTCCTCAATTATTTGTTTGTCTGAAATTTGCTGCAATCTTCATAATTACGTAACTGATTCGTTTCTTCCAGGTGACAATTTTTTTAAGAGTGCAAGCTACTCAATAGAAGCTCTTTGTGCTGCACCTTTTACAGAAGAAAAGGCAAATCTCAGAGATGTTGAAGCTGAAATTCTTGCAAAGAGGGTGGAAATATCCAAGTTTGAAAGTGAATATAGAGAGGTCTGCACTTGACTTGAGCACTGAATTCCACGCATAAGCAAAATCGCCTCTTTTTCTAATTTCCACATGTAATGTTGACAGGTGTTGGCTCAATTTACCGAAATGACTCGCAGATATGCACAAGAAATGCAACAGGTATGTTTTGACTTGTCAAAATTGTGTTTCTATTCTCTTTATGCTTTGAAGTTTAAGTGAATTGATGGTTTCTGTAGTTTCTGACCTACAACTTTTTGTATTTTTTTCGTAGATTGATGAACTTCTTAAACAAAGGAATGAAATTCATGCCTTGTACACAATCGCTCCACCGATGAAGCGGAGTCCAAGTAAGAGTAGGAGTAAGGGTCCCTTCAGGGAGACTAAAGAAGATGGACAAGTGAGAGATAAAAAACCTTATAGAACTAAGAAAAAAAAATGGTTCAATATTCACTTAAAAGTTGACAAGAGAAAGCCTTGCTAAATATGGTAAAATCTAGTGGCTATGCATTTTTGGCATTTTATCTTTGTTTTTGTTTTTAAATATGGTTTAACTTTGCTGTTGTGATGTCATCTAGATGGGTGTGGAAGCTAGTCACACGCGAACTAATGCGTCATATGTGCCTTGCCCTCATTAGTTTATTTTGATGGTTTGGTGCTCTCCAAGCAAATTCCTTAAACTATGTATAAATTAATGACGAGTGCGAACAATGGTTGCGGTGGAAACGCTCCAGTTCTCTAGCATGTGAAAAGGATAACTAATTGTTATTGTAAAATTCCTTTTTTTCATTGTATTGGTCATTCCCATGTTTCTTTTTTCTCATATTGTAAGCAGCCGTACTTGTAAATTGCATAATTTATGCATAATTATCCTTTCATCAGCTAGTGAGAGAAAGAAAGTGTCGGCACCTTTTCCACTTTGAAAATTTTTTTTACTGCTTGAATGCTACACGATTTATTGTTCATAGTCATGCTTATTGAAAAAATAATACATAAAAAAAATTATGAAACTATCAGTGGGGTTCTAGTTGATGATAATCTAAAAAGATGGAGAATGAGAAAAACTTTAAAAAAGAAAATGAAGAGTGTATAATTAAATTTTTTTATTAAAGGTGAAATTAATCTAATTAGTGATGAGTTTCATAATTTAGTATTTTTCTAACTTTAAATGTTGTATTGATGATGATGTATATATTTATCTTTTAAAAAAAATGATAAATTAGTAATAATTAATTAAAAATTTAAAAGACAACTAATTTGGATGTGAAGATGTCGTGCATTACCAAGTTAGTGTAAACAAGACATAAATGAATAAAATTGTTTTGTTTTAACTACGAACATGTTTAAACAATATGAGAACTTATGTCTCAAAATAAATCAAGATCAAAATGTGCACCAATCAATATTTGACATTTGACATGTAAGATTTTTCAAGATCTTCAAGATTCTATAAAATTTTTCAAAATTCTATAAGATCTTTTCAATATTTGCAAGAACTATTCAAGATTGTTCCTATTGGTCAAATATGAAGTTATTGGCTTTTTAGAATATTTTTTTTGTTAATCTTTTGTTTTTTTTATAGAACTTTAGAAGATATTTGTTCGATAATTCTTGTGATGACGAATTTCCTATTAGCCGATCACATAACTTTATTGTTTTCCTTATTCCATTATAAAAAAGGTTGATTAGCTAGTTTTTAGGGGGAATATAAGTCCTTTTTATGTTTAGAGTGATTCTTTTCCATCTTTTATTAAGATTTGTATTAGTTAAAGTCTTGTAAACCTATAAAAGGCTCAAAAACTACTTTGAATAGTAGTTTAATGATAATTTTAAGTTTTTTGTGAGATTTTATTCTTTTCTTGAATTTTTAAAAAAACTTGATGAGATTGTTAAGAAAAGACCAACTTTAAATTTTTATAACATATTGCTAGAAACAATTTTTTAAAAAGTTTAATTGAAATTTAAAAATTAAATATTAATGTTTTATTCTTGATAGATTTTGAGACTTATGCTAAGTATACAGATAAAAAATCTAATACAACATTATTTGTATTAATCCTCTTTCTCCTCATTAACCACTAACACGTTATGGTATCTATATCTTTGTTAAAAATCTTTACTTTTCCTATTAATCACTAACTTGTAATTCTGTAGGAGCTTTAATAACACCACACGCCCAAAAAATAAATTATGTATTGATTTTTTCATTTCAAATTAGATATCATTTAAGGAATTAATTTTTATCTGATAATATTTAATGTTTTACAATTTTCTATGAATATTAATTGATTTTTTTAATTTTATTATTTTTTTTTTATAATAATTTTTTTATAGAATGTATAATAATTTATGAAATAATTAAGGGCAATATAATTTTTTATTTATATAATAATATCTATCAAATATAATATTTAATATATATATAAAAATCTTAAACGATATATGAATTAGAGAATATTATTATTTAATAAAGCATTGGAAACATTGATGCGGCATCAACAGAGAAATAGAATTTAATTTCATTACTCCTTTCACTTTGATGGCACGTGATATCCGTTTTAGCTAAGTCTGGTCATGTCATTGTTGTTGGGCATCAATAGCCTATTTGTGAATTGTGAATGACGCGTTTTCCTTTCTTCACCGCCGCAGAAGAACCATATCCTCTGCAGATATTTAGTTTAAAATCAAATTTAAATTATATACATAAAATTTCAAAAATAAATAAATTTTTTAAAAAAATCATAAACATCACCATAAAATTATGACTTTATTTTTATTCAATAATTTTATTATTAAAATAAATAAATTTTATATATTATTTGCTAGAATAATGATATAATATTTACTTTTAGTGATGTATATATTTATTTCTACTTTATAAGTTCATATAAAAGTTGTTAAAAACTAATTTGAGAAAAAAAAAAGTACTAGATCAACGGGTACTCTTACCTACTCTATATTTACCTATATATTAATAAGATTAAATGAGTTATAACTAGTTTAAGAATATAACTAACTCATTTATTATTCATACTCTATTTTTAAAAGTTGGGTATGGATGGATAAATGAGTATGGATAAACTTTGTCATATGTACTAGTAGCAAAGCTATAATTTAATATATTATTTTAAATAAATGTATAAATATTAATTAAATTATAATATTTATTAGAAAAGTATGCACATAATTAAATCAAATAATTAATTTGACAAACAATAAATTATCATCTCAAATAAATTTAAAATTTAACAAATGACAAGCTATCATTCTAAATAAATTATAAGACCAAAATTAGTTTTATATATATTGATTCATTGATTTTTTCTTTTTAGCTTTTTTTAATTTTTTATTAAATATAATATTTATTATTGTTAAAGTCATAAAATGAGTAAATTAAATAACTTTTTTATGTTGCTAAATTTTATAAATTATTTTCATGGAAATAATTTTTCTTTATTGTTAAACTTTTTTATGAGTTGATTTATAAAAATAAATATTTGTCATATGAAAAATAAAAATATATTATATATTATGTTGTTAATATAATTACTTTTCGTAATAATGGAGCTATCCAAGAATTATTATAAAGAGCCAACAAATATCATGTTGATCATAATGGAATTCAGCTTGAAATTGAGCTATTCAAGGTTTTATTTAAAGTGTTGAATAATAAAAAGACAATAATTATGAAAGATGATAATTATAAGACGTTTCAATAAAAAATAGTCAATACAATTTATTTGACTTTAACTCTTGATGTAAAATACGATTTGTTGAATAAAACCAAATTTGTTAATCCATAAACAAATTAGAAGAGTTTTTCATGTCAGAATTACTTGTAAATCAATTGTATTTGAAGCAAAAAATAAATAAAATTGCATTTGAAGAAAAAATTATGTTAGTTAAAGATAAATAGAAATGCGAATGTTAGAGACCATAATGGAGAACTATGTTAGTGAAAAAATTATTAAGACATTGTTATAACTATTTTAAAGTATGCGAAATTTAAAAAGCCGAGTGATAATAAGTTATAATCATAAGAATTACTATAACATAAAAGGTAAACCAAATTTAAGATCACAAGTAGACAATTCAAAAAGAAAAATGTTACTATTATGAGATGAGACATATTTGACATATTTAACATATTTGCAATAAGATAAAAAAGACCTTGTAAAATTCAAATAATTCAAGAAAAATCATGAAAAAATGATATCAATGCAATGACAATTGAAGATGGCAAAGATAGTAAATATGAATTTGTAGAATTTTAAAATACTAATTAATAGTAAATAAGAGGCAAAGGACCCATTATATGATAGGTGATAAATTTGGCTTTTCGATTTTATATTTATTTAAAAAGATAGTATTTTGATAAGTTTAAAGAAAATAAAGGAGAAATTATAGTGCTAAACAATAGTGAGAGAAATGATATTGAAGACAGTTATACAATAAAAATTAAAAAGTATGATGATAAGGTCAAGATTTTGGATAATGCATAGTATATTTTCAAATTTGAAAGTAATTTAATTTTTCTAAGTGAATTAGATTTTATTAGATTATAAATATTCATTAAATATAGAGTCACAAGAATTAATCATGGTACTTTTATAATCATGAGAAAAAAGAAGTTTGGATGAAGAAATTTTTATGGATTAATTAGTAGCACAATAATTAGAGACAAACATATTGAAATGATCAACAAAATCTACAATCAAAAGAATAATAAAGTTTTCCAAGCGAAAATGACTTTTTGAAAATTGAGATTACTTTATTCTTTTAGACTTACTGCATGTTTGGTTTTACTATTTAAAAAAAAATCTAATTTGAAGACAAACAAAGAAAAATTTTTATTTTTAATTGATTATAATTTTTTTTAATATGAGTTTTATGAATACAAATTTTGATTTAGAAAAATCTTATCTGCTGAAAATTTTATCAATAATAATTTTTTACTTATTAAACTGATATTCAAAAAATCTATAATTACATATGAAAAAAAACTTCTTTTATTTGTTATCTTCAAATAAAACTTTTTCAATAGCAACACCAAAACATGCTCTTTGAGATAGAAACTTGTTAAACCAGATTCAAATAGAACTAGAATAAATTAAAATTTTTTAAATATTAAATTAAAATTTTTTTAGTCCAAATCCAAATTGGCATTGAAGTTTGTTTTGTTATAGAAAGTTACTGTGGGGTAAGACTTGGAAAAGATGCATTAGAGTCATTGAATTTGAAATATCTTGCCCATAGATAAGGTTTTCCATGATTACTGTGTTAGTGTGTGCCACAATTAAATCGTGAGGTGCGTTCTATAGCCGTGTGGGCCACAATTAAATCGCGAGGTGCGTGATATAGCCGTGTGTGAGGTTTTTTAAATTATGTATTTAACTAGTAGTGAATTAGTATATTATACTATATGATTATAATAATAAATTTTAAATAATTTAATATTTATTTTAAATAATTAATGAATTAGATAATTAAAATAAAGTATATAAATAATAATTAAAATTTACTTATTATTTTATAAAAATTATTATTAAGTAAATAAATAATAAAATAAAAATTTCAAAACTTATAATTATATATAGAGATAGTTATAATAAAAAATTGTCTATTGATTCAATTTTTAATTTTATATGACAACTTCAAAATAAAATATTATTAAATTTGAAAAAAAAATAATTTTTAATAATTAATTAAATAAATATATTAAGTATTTCATATTAAAAAATAAAATTTTAAAATAATTGTAAACTATATGTATATGCATGGAGTGATTATATTAAAAGATTATCTATTAATATATACATTTAATTTTATGTGACACAATTTTAAGAGAAAATTTGTTAAATTTAGACAAAATAATTATTGATAATCAATTATACTGTCGCTAGCCTTTGTATACTCCTAATTTGAATAATCAACGAAATTAATTTAAATCTTAATTTTTTATTTATAATTTTTACTTTTTTCGATTTTCTATGTAGAAGCTTTTTTTACATGATCTTAGTTTCTTATTTAGAATTTGCATTTCCTAAACTTTCTAAATTTGTTATTTAGAAAATTTTTTCTTTT
>CATIWR010511856.1:0-24753 GCA_949677035.1 Omphalea diandra | reverse complement strand
AGGGATTGATTCAATTCTGCAAAATCAACACTTATTTGAAACATTAGTGATGATCAATCTACCAAGTCAAGATCAAAAGAGGTTTTAAACCTAGGATTGATTATCCTAGTTCAAGACATTTCTATTTTCCTTTGGTTCTTTATTGTTGTTAAGGTGCAAAACTATGTGCTCAAAATGTACGACCATGCACTCTTTTTTTTTTTCATTTATAACTTGTTTTTCTTCACTTTAGACCTATAAAAAACCAATAAACAAGAATTAGGTCCATTTAGATGAAAATTTTAAGTTATAATGCAAGGATTTTATAGGATAATTGAGCTGCAAAATATGTGAATTATAATGCTAAACAAATTCCCCCAAACTTGAACTATTACTTGTCATCAAACAATTACCTTTCTTACTAATACAAAATTCAATAACTTTCATTATTAGGATTGAGCATCAAAGCTTCAAAGAGAAGATTTATCTCAACTATAAACATGATTTTCATTAATCAAGCAATTGAGCTCATGATAATACCAAATTCCAAACTAGCCATGCCTAGTTTCTCAATTAATCAAACATAATAGAGTGTGTGTGTGACTTGACATCATTTTTCATTCTCTTTTTTGATCCTCTCTTATACACATCAAACAAGATTCTACCTTGATTCTTAGGAATCACATATGACCATAGGCAAGACTAATGCACTTTTCTCCATTAATGTAGACCTTAGCAACTTCAGGGATCATAAGGTCTTTAATAGCTTGTAATGCAAGGCTTAGCTTTTAAGATACTAAAGTCCAAAATAAGAGAGATTTTGTTAGAATATTGGTTATATCAATAATGTGATGTGTGATAGTCCACTACATGTGCATTGCTCATATCTATTCCTTATAGAGCATTTATAGTACCCCTTTTTTCTCATTCCCTTGGGGCTTGCTTTTCTTCATTAGACATCTTTACATTTATTTTGATCATTCTTTCCTGTTTTCATCTTTTTCATTTCCTTTTTCTTTTCCATATTTCATTTTTTGAATAAGTTTGAATGATAATATCTTCATCAATGATCAACATATCATGTTATCACTTTGCCACCCCCAAACTTAAATTGATGTCCATAATGCAAAATACAATAATACATGAGTTCTAATTGTCAATTCACTTATGCACAAGAATTTTTTAGTCATATCACATCATTTATAACCATACCTAACTTCATTCTCTTGATAAGGGAGGTAAAAACTCATTTATAGTTTGAAAAAGAAAGGCTTACTATTCTCATAAGTGAGTATTCATTATAGTTCAAAGGGGTAACAAGGATTAATGCATAAAAAGGTATGAATAAGAAATAATGAGGCAATCAAAGAATGCCTTAATCATTTTCTTAAAGTTGCCAAGTTCTAGGATTTTGCCTTAAAAGATGTTTTAGCTTGTTCTAACATATGTAGAGGTTTCCACTAGCCCAAGGTGGTATGATTGAAATGTCTAATAGAGAAATTCCTATTTTGCTAAGGGTGCATAATTTGTTATATTGTGCCCAACCAATTTTGAATAAAAACATGCTCAATTATTATCATAAGCAAAATTAACCTAATCAAACTCAAATGATGATTATAAAATTTTTTTGATCGATTGTTCATCTTAAAACCCCAATCCTAAACTAACTAATAAAGTTGCTAAATTTACCATTAAGCTTAATAAGAAATTGCTTGAAGACATGGAAGCAAATTAATATCAATTATAAGCATGATTTAAACAAGAATTAAGTGAAATCCCCCAAACTTAGTTATCATTGTCATCAATGATCAAAAACATAAAAGAAAGAACAAAGTGAGAAGACTTCCCTTACAAAGACCTAAAGAAGTATGAAGAACTAACCATAAAAAAAAAAAATCAAAACACACATATATCTAACACCATGCCATCAATTAGAAGCACAAGGAGATGATTAAATAAAAACACGAATGTCATCCATAAAAATAAATGTCCATAAGCAATTAACAATAAAAACACAAACACAAGTGCCTTAATGGCAACACAAAACATTAGACATAAAAATGAGAGAAAGAAGCTCTTACCACAAGTATGAAGCATGAAGACAACACATAAGTGCAAAATAGGTCAATTATAATTAATCTCAATGAAACAAAAGTTTAAACAATACAAGACATAAGAACAAAAATTACAATCACAATAAAAGACACAAAATGGAAGATGGGATGATCAATCTATTGAAGGTGGAGGTAGAGGAAGGCCTACATGCCTAAAGTATGCTTGTAATCATTCATCTATGTCCATCATGCGAGTGTCTAAAACTGTAAGTCGAGTGTGCACCTCCTCCATAAAGACAGCTTGGCAATGGTCCATATGTTCTAAGTAGGACTCCATTCGAACCAAAAATTTCCTCCAATCAATTCATCGATGGTGGAAGATGAACACCATGAGTAGAAGTTTCACCCATAAGAGTATCCCTTAGCACACTACCCTTTACATCATCATCGTCATCCTTTTCTTGGGCATCTAAAATAAAAAAGACATAATTATTGCCTAATTTCTTTATAATTCAAATTCGAAAGATGTTCTCATATGACAAGTAATAGGAGCCCTTGGCCTTGATAAGGTGAGCATGACTAGAGGGATCATATAAACACAGAAAATAAGCAAGGATGGTTACAAAATTAGCTACAAAAATAACCCCTTAGAGTTTTTTTGGACACTACACCTATGTGGTGTACAATCCATCAGGTGGTGTTTATCGAACGATCAAATTTCATGCACCAAAGATACAAAAGTTCAATGTGATTGACTACCTTATTACTCCCACCATAAAAGTTCAATGTGATTGACTGCCCTATTGCTCTCACCCTTATCTATAACAAAATATGAAAGCAAACGATGCATGTAATATACAGAAGGCTCTCTAATTTTTTATATCTTACTCACGCTCGCCTCATAATGGGATTTCCCACCCAAAGAAGTCAAAATAGCTTGGTTATCAAAATCTTTTAGGTAATCAATATACCCTTCATTTTTAAGCTAAAAAGCTCGAGTGACCTCACTCAATGGGAAAGTATAAGGCTTGTTGAGCAATTGAATGGTAATGGTCCCAAATAAGTAATACCACCCTGCGTCCTAAACTCAACATATAAGCTTTCTAAGGTTAATTCTCTATATGATTATGTATGGAGGTTAATAAATCTTTTCCATTAAAGAATCTCAATGATTTCATTGATCTCATCAAGAAAACCCATATTTGTTAGGGCTCCTATATCTATGAATTTAATTGGGAAAAGAGGGCATTTGAAATGGATTTCACACCATGTATCATGCTCATCTTTACTACAAATAGGGGTATCACTAAGAGGAGGAGGATTGGAGCTTGAAGAACCAGGCTTTCACTTTGTTGTGGATTTGAGCCACTTAGACATGATTAGAGTTGAATTTGGGAGTTAGGGGAGGTGTTTTAGAAGATTTTAGATGGGGAAAAGACTAGTTTAGTGAAGGAAAGGGAGAGGCGCACTACTGTGTTTAGGGTTTTAAGAAAAAATTAAAAAAAGATAAAAGGCACAAGGGTTTTAAATGGAAAATGTAAAAGCACACATCCATGTGTTAAGGCCATGTGTTCTAGGTAAGTAAGGAAGGATCAAAGTGCATAACTGTGTCATGTGGTCATACATTTTGGTTCTTCATTGAAAAATAGAGATTGAGGGTGCATGGTTATGCACTGGATGACATGGTCGTGCACTAGGCATGCACGAACAGGTGTTGATGTTGTAGGATTTTTCTTTTCACTACCCAATTTAATTTTTTTGATGCATGGTCATATGCTCAAGCCATGCGCTTTATAAATGCCTTGTTCCTTAAGAATTAATCATCCTAATGGCCATGAGGCTTACCTCTCATGATCATGCACTCATCTTAACATCTTTGAACACAAATTAACATAAAACACAAGAAAATATTCCATATGCAAACATAATATAAAGAAAACATAACATAAAAGCACATGGATCAATATGAAAAAGTAATAACAAAAGTAAAAGAAAACTCCCCCAAACTTATTTGAGGCTTGAAATGTTGAGCTCCTTGAACTTAAACCTACAAAAACAAATGAAAACATTAAAAGAGAATAAGATTATAATGAAAGAAATGGATCATAAAAAGGAAACACAAAGATAAAACTATAGGCGATTGCCATAAGAACATGTTAGTTTAAAGTCTATATTTTGAGCCTTGTCTTAGGCTTTTAAGAAGAGGCATTTGAGAGATATAGAGTCTCCCTTTTTGGCATCACAACTCCTTCATAGTAAGGCTTAAAGTAATGTTCGTTGACTTTAAAAGTTGCACCCTTAGAATTTGTAATCTCAATGGCACCATGAGGATAAATCTTTACTATTGAGAATAAGCATGACTGTTTAGACTTGAGTTTTTTTTAAAAAGAACCATAACCTTAAGTTGAATAAGAGAACTTTCTAACCTTCCTTTAATTCCTTTATTATGATATAAAGATCGTGCCACCATTTAGTCTTCTCTTTGTAAATATGGCTGCTCTTATAGGCTTGTAGATGAAGGGCCTCAAGTTCATTGTGTTAAGGCTTTCTCTTTTCATTGATAAGATGCATAATGTAGTTCAAAGATTTGATTGTTCAATAGGCTCGATGCTCTAATTCTATGAATAAGTGATAGGCTTTGTCAAACACTAATGGTAAGGGGTGGTACCAATTGTAGTTTTGTAGGCAGTATGATAAGCATAAAGTGCATTGGAAAGCTTTTAAAACCAATCCTTCTTTGAGGAATTGACAGTCTTTTCTAAGATTTACTTGATCACCTATTGAATACCTCCACTTGGCAACTTGTTTGCGGATGGTAAGGTATGGCTATCTTATGAGTGATCCCATACTTCTTTAATAAGCATTTGGATTTTTGGTTGTAAAAATGGGATCCATCATCACTAATGATTGCACGTAGAGCTCCAAAGGTTATGAAAATGTGTCTTTTTAGAAATCAAATCACTACCTTAGCATCATTAGTTGGAATTGCTATGGCTACTACCCATCTAGAGATGTAATTAATCACTACTAAAATTTATTGATTCCTAAGGGATTTAAGGTAGGGTCCCATGAAGTTGACACCCCAAACGTCAAAGAGTTCCACCTTAATCATCAAATTTAAAAGCATCTCATTCTTTTTTGAGATATTTCATACTTTTTAGCAACTATCACAAGACTTTCAAAAGTAAAAGAATTAAGAAATAATGAGGGAAAAAAGAATCCATTTTGTAATACCTTAGCTGTTATATTGGATTGACCAAAATGTCCTCCACTTTCTCATTTATGACAATGGAGTAGGATATCACCCATTTCTTCCTCTAACACACATCTCCTTATGATTCCATCGACATACTCCTTAAACAAGTAAGGCTCTTCCCAAAAATATGATTTAACATCATGTACAAACATTTTCTTTTGATGGGCATTGACATCATCAGGAATAATGCCACTTACCAAACAATTAAAAAAATTAGAATACCAAGGAGTTTGGAGAGCGTTGAGAAGGAAGAGTTACTCATCTCGAAAAGTCTCATTGATAGGAATACTTATCTATTCCTCTCGAATGTCCTCTAAATGAGAGAGATGATTGGGAATAAAGTTTTTCAAACCTTTTTTTTTTTATCTCTAATCTCCAAATCTAATGTATAAGTTTTGGCTTTTGCATCCTTCTTGACAAGCAAGTATCAATTGGTTGCATGCTAGTATAAACGATCACTTTAGAAGTAAGCAAATATGATCTCAATTTTTCAAAAGCAAATACTATAGCAAAGAGTTCTTTTTTCACGGTGACATAGTTTATTTGAGCATCATTAAGGGTCCAACTTACATAGTTATATGACTCGAAACTTAGTTTTTATGGGTCCCTCATAAATAAGGACTCCTTCCCTTAAGTGATAATCATGAGGAGCCTAAACTTCATGAAATGGTGATGGTTTTAATGTCATAATGGTGTCTAATTAAGATATAATATAAGTTATAAACAATAACTAAGAGATATGAAGGTGATAAATGCTAAATCACAATGAGAATGTAAGTATAAGATAAGTTATATAAGTAAGCATAGGTAATTATGATGATTAATGAACATGCATGAATAATGGAACTAATGGTTTAATAATGAATAATATGTCAATATTTAATGTGAAAGAAAGTTATGTTAAAGTACATGTTAAAAGGGAATGAGGAAGGATGATGGAAGCTATGTTATAAGCTAAGTTAGGTGCATGATCTTCAATGGCTACTAAGGTATGTAAAAGTGCTTAATGTATGATTCAATAACATATTAATGAAGTTTTTAAAATGCATTTTAGATGGCTAAAGCTTGTATTTGTAGTATCTTGAAGGAAGGAACGAAGAATTTGATAGTTTCATAGTTACCTGTCGTGATGCCATGGCCTATGTTTGTCTAATATGTCCTTAATATGTGTGCCTATATTCATTTGAATGGCATCATAGTAATGTGTTCTAGATGTATTTTAGATTTCTAGACTTGTCATTTGAAGTGTATTGAAGAAAGGAACAAAAGGTTGGAAGCAAAGCTTCTAAAAGCTTAGAATGCTTAAATTGTGAATTTTGATCTTTTCACACCCTTTTATCTTTACTTTTTCATAAAAAAAAAAAATTTAACTCCTTTTTACATTATTATTAATTCCTACAATGGTGTTTTAAATTAAGGAAAAATACAAAAGAGTAGAAACATAATTTTATGCATTGGAAATAGCATTTTTGGTGGACTTTTTCTTGAATACTCCATTTGGGCATTTTTAATCTTTTTACACTTCCTTCTCTTTATCTTCTTCCTAATCAAGAATCTAGCCCCATTTTCATCAGATTTTAGTAGCTAAAAACTCACCAAAGCCCTCCCCAAAACCTTTCCTCCATCCATGGCTACCAAATTAAGCAAGGAGAATCAAGTTTGTTCTTCCATTTTCTTCCATCTTTCAAGCAAGTTGGTGACTTTCTTCTATTTATTTCAAGTAAGTTATAATCTGCCATATTTATTGTATATTCTTTCTAGGCTTGAATAAGTGTGTTTATGGTATTTTTAAGTGGTGATGGAAGAGATGAACTTTAGCTATAATATGACATGAAAAGTGATGTTGTCTTAAAAAGGAGTCTTAGAAGTGCTTGAAGTGTATGAGTTGTTCTTTTAATTCTTGATGATTAATGGTTAATTAGATGTTAATTAGTGTTCTTATATTCTTTTTTAAGAAGAGAATTAAAGCTTGAATGGTGTTTTACACCTTGGTTGAGATAAAGGAAATATTGATGTCTTAATGGGTTTATGAAGTCCTTATGTAAATGAATTATGTTTAAGAAGAAAATTGATGTTGAATTAAGTTTATTCATATTGTTTGACACTCTAGCCATAATTATTAGTGTTATATGAAAATGGAGGAGATGTTCTTCTTTTACTTTGGGTAGGATAATACATGAATACCTTAATGAGTACATGGATGGTTTATGATGATAAATGAATATGTTGATGAATTTTGGAGTATAAATTGATAACTATGAAATAAGTTAAGGACTATAATTATGGATTATTACTTGATTTAATAGTTATGTTAATGTTGACATTATGAATGAGACAAAAAGAAAATGGTGACAATGAGTTAAGTATGATGGATTATAGTTATGTTATAAGCAAGAGTTAATGAAAGTTATGTTTGCATGCTTGATTGTTATTTAGGACTTCATTGTCCTTATAAGGTCTTTTGCCCTATTATACTATATTCTATGTTTATGTTATGTGTTCTATGGCTAAGTTTAGATGTTATAATAATAATGTAATAGATGTTTATGCTTAGGCATGTGTGTGGGTGAGATGATTAAGAGTGAGTAAAGATAAAACTAAGAGCAAGTAAGGCTAAGCTAAAGAGATAGAGAAAGAATAAAACCAAAGCAAGGAAGAGCTATGGATAGTAATGAAAGGTGAGGGATTTTAGTTGCTTTTCATTGTCCATTGCATACATGCATCATGAGTTTAAATGTACACGCCATAGTAAGCCATGATATGTTAATATGAGAGTTATATGCATTCTTATGAAATGAAATATAATGCCATTATCCAATGTTATATTTAAGCGCCATGTGATGTGAGGGTAGTTGAGGGAAGAAGTAGGAATCTAAAGAGTCATAGCTATTTATGCAAGGATTATAACTTATGTGCAATGAATGTAATGTTATGCATGTATGACACGACTGGTGGGGAAACTCTCTCATGTAAGAGAGACATGGCTGGTAGGGCAACTTTCCCAAGAGTGCACGACTGGTGAGGTGATTCTCCTGTGCAAGAAAGATAAGTAAACCAAATAAGGATTCCCATAGACTTAATTATCCATGTATGTAATGTTTTACTATGTAAATGATGTATACAAATGATGTGCCATGTAGCAAGAGATGCATTCAGAAAAAGGCATGCAAGCATGTATATGGACAATATAAAATTCCTCACTGAGTTTCACATAAGAAGCTTACACATAATTTTTTTTTTACATGTTGAGCTTAAGATTGATATCATGATTAATGGCTAATGGTTAAAGGTTATAAATGAAGGTTTAAGTTATGTATCATATATTGTCAAGGCATTACATTGTTTCTATATGGTTGCCTATATTAATGATGTATATGAATAATTGGAAGACTTATAAATGTATTAAGAAAATGTTAAGTTATCTCTTGTATTCCTAGTACTCCCCACAAAGTCTAAGTTATGAATAATGTGATATGTATATGTCTAAGGCTAATAGAATGTAAAATGACTATGATGCATGATTAATGGAAACGATGTTGAGGCATACTATGATTTATGGCCCATATAAGATAAGCATTAAATACTTATGATAATGAAAGGAATGTTATAAATAGAGTGACCTTAAGTGGACCCCTGATCCTAGGATTGTCTAAATGAGAGGATTTTATGTTTAATTATGAATATATAATGAAAGTAAGAAAAGGAAAAAAATAAAAGGATATGGTTGGTGAGTCTAGACTCCCTCACTTATGACATAATATGAAATGAATTAAATGACTATAGTATAATATAAGAAAGTGTTTTTATGAAATGTTTGGGATTAAGCTTTGCTTGAATCCTTATCTCCCATTTGTATTATCCTAAGAATCGAAATAGGGCAACTGAAAGTTATAAATATTTATGGGCCAATCAATATAAATTTAAGATTTAAGGCATTAGAGAGTTTAGAAATGGGCTTTAAACATAAGTAATTAGGTTTGCTACTGGTTTTGGAGGCCTTAAGCCTTTTTGTTTCTTAGTTGGGCTTTAACCATGAGTAATTAGGTTTGCTACTGGTTTTGGAGGCCTTAAGCTTTTTTATTCCTTAGTGTCGGCATGGTTTATAATTCAGGTCATGATAATAGTACATAATATGAAGTCTCTTGTCCTTTCTTTACCCCAAAATAGCTCATATGGCAAAGTCACTTGTGTCACACATTAACTAAAAAGGCAATGACCAATCCGACTTTATCATGATGGGCATAGATGTAAATTCCTTTTTCAACCTGTGGAATGCTTTGAAACACTCATTAGAAAATTCAAAAGGCATATCTTTAGCTAAAAAATCACAGAGGACTTTAGGCATTTTAGAGAAATCCCTTATGAAGTGCCTATGGAACTCCTCATCTCCAAGAAAACTCCTAAGCCTTTGACGGATGTTGGAGGAGGTAATTTGTCTATGTCTTCGATTTTAGTTTAATCCACCTTAATGCCTTTAGATGAAATCTTGTGACCAAATATTGTGCCTTCACATACCATGAAATGACACTTCTCCCAATTGAGCATAAGCTTGGTCTCTTTACATCTTTGTGAGACCATATTAAGATTCGCCAAACAATTATTAAAAGAGTTACCAAAAATAGAAAAATCTTCAATTAAAATTTCCATCATTTTTTCCACCATCTCAAAAAAAATATGGCCATCATGCATTTTTGGAAAATGGTTGGAGCATTGCATAGCCCTAATGACATGCAAGGTAGGCGAAGGTACCATATAGGCATATGAAAGCTATATTCTCTTAATCCTGAAAGGCTATTTGGATTTGATAGTAGCCTGAATATCCATTTAGGAAGTAATAATACTTATGCTCTACAAGACTTTCCAACATTTGGTTAATAAAACGTAAAAGGAAATGATCCTTACAGGTTACCAAATTTAACTTTGTATAATCAATGTACATTCTAAACCTTATCACTATTCTAGTAGGGATAAGCTCATTGTTTTCATTGGTGATGGTTGTCATCCCCCTTTCTTAGGAACTACTTGAATTTGACTAACTTATGGGCTATATGAAATGAGGTAGATGATCCCTGCATCTAGCAACAAAACAACCTCCTTCCTAACTACCTCTTTCATATTAGGCTTAAGCTTCCTTTGATGTTCTTTCATAAGTTTATAATTGTCCTCCATCAAAATTTTATGCAAGTAAAGTTTAAAACTAATCCCTTTAATATCTGCTATAGTCCACCCCAAGGCTCTAATCCTATTTCTCAACACCCTTAACAATTTTTTCTTTTGTGCTTATGTGAGCTCATTGAAAATGATAATAGGAAGAGTGTTTTCTTTCCCTAAAATGCATACCTAAGATGAGGGGGTAAGGGTTTAAGCTCAAGATAGGGAGGTTTAAGAATGAAAGGTGGAGTTATCTTAAAATATTTCTCATAGTCTAAAGGTTCAACAAGAGAAGAAGAAGAGGAAGTGTCACATACCTTAAGAGTTGGAATACTTACCTCCATAGTGCCTTTTATCTCTTTTTTCTCCATTCTTACCATGGCTAATTTTTCATGATCAGGATTCTCTTCCTTTCCTAGAAAGACTTTGTTGACACACTCCTCAATGACATTGATTCTTAAACACCTTTCATCCTTCATAGGTTTCTTAAAGGCTTTATACATGTTGAACATCATGATGGAAATCAACAAGTTAACAACTATACACTTCAATAGCTATAGACCTATGATATATATATAATGTAATTGTCACCCTTCAATAATAAATACCTCAAGGATTGTTTTAAGTAGAAGTTAGAATCAACTATTCTAATCAAAGATCAGAATAACACCTAGGTTGCTTTCTGACACCATAAACACTAATGGGTTTAATAAGTTAAGAAAGAAATAAGGACTTTGGTTTTGAATGCCATAAGCTTAAAGAATAAGCTTGATATGTTCTAGGTTCACAAAAGAACCTTAAAACAAAACACTTATAAAAGAGCTTGTAATTATGTTATCTTCAACTTGTGTTTTACAAATGGATGACCTAGTTTATATAGATGTCAAGCCAAGCTCATACTACAAACCTACATTTGATTACAAAGGATGTTGTTATAACATTTACACACATTTATGCTAATTAAACCCCATTATGCTATAAGTAATATCTCAACTATCACATTAATGCATTGAATGAGTTAACACCCCATTATATCTTTTATAACTCTCAAATATATAATAAAATATATTAAAATATATTTCTAATGGGATAAGATAAAATAAATATTCAAATTAAAAAAGCCTAAATTAACTAAACCCAAACTAACATGAAATAAGCCCATAAAAATTATTATGGCCTTTTATTAAAATGGGCTAACACACATCACATGGTTGGACTCTTGTCTTCATGATTTGGGCTTGCTTGAAC
This sequence comes from Omphalea diandra, assembly GCA_949677035.1. Lineage (NCBI taxonomy): Eukaryota > Viridiplantae > Streptophyta > Magnoliopsida > Malpighiales > Euphorbiaceae > Omphalea > Omphalea diandra. Next base: position 13,065 of record CATIWR010511856.1, on the reverse strand, counting down.
CATATAGACCCATTTAGGCTCTTCTTGCATTTTTGGATCCTTAGCCCAATCTTAACTATCTTGGTTCTTCCAAATTTGGTCTATTAAAGAGGTTAAAGCCTCTTTCATTCTTGTAGCTCTAAACCTTATCATTGGTCCAACTTGCATTGTTACTGGATCCTTAGCTTGCTGGTTCATATTAGTCTCTCTTTCTTTAAAAGTATTTATCCTCGAATCAACTTTTAATCACCTATAGCAAATAAAGAAAGATAAAAAAAAAAAAAACATTGAATATTGCACAAACATCCCCATACTCACTTGGTAATTCCAGCTTGTAGGCATTGTCATTAATTATGTGTAGGACTCAAAATGGACCGTCTCCTTTTGGCAATAACATAGACTTTCTTTGACATGAAAATCTTTCTTCCCTCAAGTGTATCCAAACCCAATCAACTAGTTCAAAAACAACTTGCTTTCTTCCCTTATTGCGTTATTTCTCATATTGTAGAGTTTTCTTTGCAATTTGTGTGCGCACCTTTTCATGTAAGGCTCTAACAAATTTAGCTTTTTGTTTAACGTCCAAATTTGCTTTCTCCAAAGTAAGGGTAGCAATTCCATAGGAGTTAATGGATTGAACCCATAAACAACTTCAAATGGTGAATGGTTTATTAAGATATCTTTCGCTTCCATAGGAAAATGTCATATTCGCGAGGAGCTTTAACATCACGAACCTGAGGCTACTAGACTTCTTAATGGGCTATGCTTGAGAGATATTGTTCACTTCCAACTACAGACGATATAGTAGTTAACTATTTATAATCTAATTTATATAGAATATTAAATATATATATATATATATATATATATATTAATATTTTATAATTTAATATATTATAAATATAAATATTATAATTACATTATATAAAATAACATTATATTATATATATTTAGTGACTACTTAACTACTAGCGCGAACAGTAGTTAAACTTAGCATATAACATATGTTAGTAGTTAAGTTATATGAAATTTATTTACACTTAGCTACTACAAAATTTAGTTGTTATTTACAAACTACAAACGATATAGTATCTCATGAGTGATTGTTTAACTACTACTAGGTAGTAACTAAATTTTGCTACAAAAATTTTGTTAGTCGATAAGTGTTGAGGCAGAAAAATTCTTGCATGAAAATTTTCATTATCTTTTTAGCTACTACCTTTAGTGTTGTCACTATTTAGTGACTAAATAGCTACTATATGTTAGTAGCCAATAATTGGCTCTACATATTTTGCAACTTATATAGTCGTTATTTAATTGTTAAACTTTAGGGAGTGACTAAGTAGTCATTATTTAGCAGCTTAATAGCTATGTTGACCCTAGTGCAGCAAGAAGGGGGGATTGAATTGATGAGAAATTAAAAAATATGGAGGGAACGAGAGGAGTATAGAGAATTAAGAAATGGTGGAGAGAAAGAACACAAGGTATTTATAGTGGTTTGGGTGTTAACAAACCCTACGTCCATTCTCCAATTCTTTATAATTGGGTATGTCACTCAACTTAAAATGGTGTTTCTAAACTCACACCAACTTGTACAATGTGTTTTATGGCCCACACACAACCCTTACAATTTGTGTTTTAAGGCTCACACAAAACCTCACTCAAGTGTTTTACACATGCTCACACTTTAACATATTACAAGAGTTTTGAAGGCTAGACTAACTCTTAACCAAATTACAATGGTGTTTAATGCTTACACCAAACAATCAAGAACTCACAATAAAAAAATAAGAATTTGTTAAGCAAATTAGCAAGAGTTGGCTATAATAAATGAAATTATCTTACATTCATGTATATTTGGTGGAGTATTTATAGGCAACAACCACCAAACAAATATTACTAATAAACTATGCCTAAATTTCTAAGGTAAGCTAGTCATATTTTGCATTAAATGTCTGTCAGACTGAAATCGTGGTAGATAACTCTGTTTTATGTCTAACAGCTAGTCCATGTGTCCTTCTGTCATTGGTGCTCTAAGAAATATAGTTGTTGTGTTTGACCAACCAACCAAAAGTCGCGGTCGAGATTGATATTCTTTTTGGGCATGACAGGGATCATGAATCCTTCTGTTTGGTGAGGTGAAAGCACTCTTTTAGGTTGCGATCACGACAAATCCTTCGCCTTTATGAATTTTGATATTCCTATAGTTGCCTTGGACACTTGGTGTGATGTGGTTACAGACTTGGTTTCCTCCTTTTAGTTATGAAATTTGAAGTAGCAACATTAGACGCAGACACCATCGTAAATCTCTCTGTGTCTTTCAAGTTTCCCTTCGGCTGGAACACAACTGTGATTTCCTTCGCGAATTCTTCTGGCCCAAGTTCATCCATTCTTGTAGCATGGTCACGGTCGTGAATTAGAGGATCCTAACTACAAATTTGGATATCTTACCCAAGGGTAGAGATTTAGACTTTCATCCAACTTCCAATGAGAAACTAACGTAGAAACTGCAAAAACAATACTTAAACAAGACATTAGTTCCTATCAATCTTCATTGTCAAAATCAAAAGAGTCCTTTGACTCATGTTTGACCAACTTAGTCCACTAAGCTACTAATACAGCCAGAGGCTAAATTTTAATTGTTATTTTTGTATTTTCTTGTAGTGTGTGTTTTCCATTTTGTTTATCTTGTTTGGAAGAATTTGGATCACTCATTTCTCCTTTTTCTTTTCACTCATGGGTTTCCCTCCTAAAGAATTCCCTAATGAAGCTTTAACCTCTTCATATTACTTTTTAATTCTCATTTATTCCTTAAAAATTTTCTTTTCGTGATAATGGTACAAGGTGATTTTTCTTCCCATCCATAGTCAAGGTATATCTATTTTTAAATCCATCATGGGTCACCTTCCTATTAAATTGCCAAGGTCTTCCCAATAAAATATAACCCGCGTACATTGGCACAACATCACACAACATTTCATCATTATATGTTCCAATGGAAAATGAAATAAGTAGTTCCTTAATTACCTTAATAACTCCACTATCATTCAACCATTGCAGTTTATAGGGCTTTGGACACTTGATGGTTGGTAATTGTAGCTTCGTCACTAGTAAAGCATTTGCCACATTAATGTAACTTCCACTATCCATTATTACATTACACAACTTATTATAAATCAAACAATGAGTATGAAATAAAATTCCCCTTTACTCTTCATGGTTGTCATGTTTGTTTTGTAAACTAAGTGTGCATTAGACCACTATAGTTTCCCTTTTAGAAGTCTCTACATCACTATAGTCTTCTAAAGGTGGCATATCATTCTCACTTTCATGTTCACTTTCAAATTCTACAACCCCATCCCTCATGATCATTACTTTCTCATTTGGGCGTTCTCTAATATGACTATGACTAAGGCATCTAAAACATCTAATGCCTCTACTTTGGGTTGGTGTAGTTTCATTCTTCCCTTTTTTTACCCATAGCACTTTGATTTTTATTTTCATCTATTTTTATTTTATTTATGGGTTTATCAATCTTATTTCCCTAAGAATTTTTCCAAGAAAAAGAAGAACTCACACTTGGTTTAGAATAATACCTTTTTCCTTTGAGTTGTTTTTCAATCTTCATGGCTAAATTCACCATGTCTTTAATTTCTACATAGTAATATAGTTCCACTTTGTCAATAATATTTTTATTGAGACCATTTAAAATTCTTATCATGGTAGGTCCTTTATCCTCCTCTACATTAGCTTTGATCATGACCGTCTCCATCTCCTTGTGGTACTCCTCCACACTCATGGTTCCATGAGTCAAAGTTTATAGCCTTTGATGAAGCTCTTTGTAATAGTGTCTAGGCATAAAAATTTTCCTCATGATTCGCTTTATTTCTTTCCATGATTTCACGGGGATCTATCTATTCCTTTGTCTTTCTTTGCATAATTGATCCCACCAAACACTTACATATTTACAAAATTCAATGGTGATGAGTTTTACCTTTTTCTCCTCCTAGTAGTTGTGACATTTAAAGTTCATGTCCACTTTCCTTTCCCATTTAAGGTACACATTTAGATCATTTCTTCTTGGAATGAAGGGATCTTCATTTTTATGCTTCCAAGGTTGCAATTTATATCATCATCCCTTCCTCTCATAGCTTGTCTTATAGGATGAATATTTTGTCCTACCAATATGATTTGGTGATCATCTAAATCATCTCTACCATCATAGTCCTCATGCTCAAAAGGTAGTTGTTTTTGTCTCTTTGGTTCTTCTTGTATTCTAGCAAATGCATCATCATGCCTTTCTAAATGATCTCTAACATCTCTCATCAATTTGAACATTTGCTCAAATTATTGTTACACAGCTTGAACAACTTAGTTATTAGAAGAAGCACTAGTTTCCTTGTTAGACATTTTGAAGAAAATAAGATCAATGAACCTCACACACTCTCATATGTGTTTCACTCAAAATTGATGTCACTCCTCTCATGTTTCACTTAATCTTTGGCTTTTCTCTATGATGATCTCACCACTCTTGCCTTTTATCTCTCAAAAAGTTTTGTCTATAGGGTTCTTAGATGAACTGGGAATCTCAATCAAACAAACCTTTTAAGAATGTAGCAATTTAATGAAATGAATTTGGGTATGTTTGCAAGAATATAAATAAAGGTAGGCCAAAGGTTTAAAATTGGTTAACAATTCAATTTGATAAATGAAGAGTATCACAATTTTGTAACTTTAAATCCCACATAAAAGTTTAAATGGAAATAAAAATAGTTGCACAGGATTTTAACTAGAATATCATAATAACAAGATCAATTTCACAAAAGAAAACTCCTATGTAAAATGATTTATAGGGAATACGGCTTACACCATAACACTTCCACAATTACACAAAGAATTATATTTCTCCAATGTATGAATAATCCTCGAAGATGGATTTCTTAGATTACCCAATAATCTTTCTCAAGCAAAATTGGATCTATTACTACTGAGATTATGCCTACTCTTGTGATCATAAAACTCAAAGAAAATGCACTAATTTTTGTAAATATCCCTTAAACATCTCTAAAGATTAATCCTACTCTCATGGTATTAATCCTTTAGTTTAATGCTTTATGACTAACCCTAGACTTTCACTTTCACTCCATGGTCTAGGATCTCATCCCTTAAATATATGTGGTGATCATACATCTAAGTAAATTGAGTTTAAACACATCAAATCAAGGAAACCCAACACTTTTGAAAAAAAAATCTCTTTATATAATCATAAAATTATTGGGTTCTCACCCTAATCTTATAATAAAAGAATTAGTTTATTCTAAGAGGAGAAGAAGAAACAAAATTAAAGGAACCTATTTAATTAGAAGAAGAAATCTCTAGAAAGAATAATCTTGTCCTAAATAATGAATCTAAAGCATAACTCATTAAAATCTCCCAAAATTCTCTCACAAACTTAGAGTAAATGATAGATCTAATTCTTCTCTCCAAATCTACCTCTTAGCTACTCAAAATCTATCTTTGAACTATGTATCTTTTTTTTTTTTTTGTTTAAAAGGAATGCTCTTCAAGCATTTTGCATTTTGTCCTATACGATCTGCTTAGCCCAATGCATGGGTCATACAACTGCCCATGAAATTAACTATTTTTTAATGCAAGATTTTTTTTAGTAATAAGAACTTGAAATATATCACAAACACATGAACAAGATGTGTAAAGATGTTTAGAGAAGAAAGAACTCAATATATTAGCATAAGAATACAAGATGATAAGATTTAAAGATGAAGAATGAGATGAGCACAAGATGAACAAAATCAAAAAATGAATTCAACAAATTAAAAGGGATACACAAACCTCAAACTTAAGCAATGATCTGATACCAAACTAATGGAAATCAACAAGTTAACAACTATATTCCATAATAGCTATAGAGCTATGATATATGTATATATATATAATGTAATTGTCATCCTCCAACAATAAATAATCCAAGGATCATTTCAAGTAGAAGTTAGAATCAACTATTCTAATCAAAGATCAAAATAACACCTAGGTTGTTTTCCAACGCCACAAACACTAATGGGTTTGTTATGTTAAGATTTTGGTTTTGAATGCCATAAACTTAAAGAATAAGCTTGATACGTTATAGGTTCACAAAAGAACCTTAAAGCAAAACACTCACAAAAAAGCTTGTATTTCTATTATCTTCAACTTCTATTTTACAAATTGATGAGCCTAGTTTATGCAGATGTCAAGTCAAGCTCACACTACAATCTTATACTTGGTTACATAGGATCTTATTCTAGCATTTACATATATTTATGCTAATTAAACCCTATTATGTTACAAGTAACATCCCAGTTATCACATTAATGAATCAAAAGCATTAACTCCCCATTATATCTTTTATAATTCTCAAATATATAATAAAATATATTAACATCTATTTCTAATGGGATAAAATAAAATAAATGTTCAAATTCAAAAAAGAAAAACTCAAAACAACTAAACCCAAACTAGTATGCAATAAGCTTACAAAACTTATTATGGCCTTTTATTAAAATGGGCTAAAATACATCACATGGTTAGACTCTTGTCTTCATGATTTGGGCTTGCTTAAATCATATAGACCCATTTAGGCTCCTTTTGCATTTTTAGATCCTTAGCCCAATCTTGGCTATCTTTGTTCTTCAAAATTTAGTCCATTAAAAAGGCTAAGGCCTCTTTCATTCTTGTAGCTCTATATCTTGTCATTGGTCCTCTTTATATTATTAATGGATCGTTAGCTTGCTGGTTCATAGCACACCACTTACTCATCTCCCACACCTAAGGTAAGTGTTCCTTCTCTAATGTCAACTAAGGCACCTTCGGTTGCTAGGAATGGTTGTCCTAAAAGCAACAAGATTTTCCTATCTACTTTCATATCAGGTACCACAAAATCTACTAGAATTATGAATTTATCAATCGTGATGAGCACAACCTCTATTATCCCTTTTGGATATATGATTGGATGGTCCACTAGTTGAGAGAAATCTTTATGGGCTTTATCTTACCAATACCTAGTTTTTTAAAAATAGATGAAGGCATTAGATTGATACTAGAGTATATATCACAAAGAGCTATATCAAATGAAACATGACCAATTTTGCAAGGTATAGTAAAACTCCCTAAATCTCCTCTTTGTGGAGGTAATTTGTTAACGAGAATGACACAACACTCCCTAATTAAGGTAACTCTTTCGCACTCCTCCAATTTACTCTTTTTTTTTTTTTATATAACACATCCATTATGAACTTTGCATACTTTGGCATTCAACCTAATGCTTTCACAAACGGTATGTTGATTTAGATCTTTTTGGGCATGTCCAAAAATTTGGTAAATTGCTTGTCCAGCTTATTTTGCTTAAGTTCTAAAAGGAAGGGAATAAGAGGTACATATGGCTTAACCTTCTCCTTAGGCTTGTCCTCTATAGTAGGCTCTTCTTCTTTATCCATCTTGCCTTCTTCCTTTGTCTCACCCTCTACCCTAGGTTGAAGTTCCTTATCACTCTTTAAGGTTATGGCCTTTACTTGCTCATTGGGATTAGATTCAAAATTGCTAAATAGGGTGCCTTGGGTTTTAGAACTAAAGGCATTGGTTATTTATCCCTTTTGGATCTCAAGGTTATAGATGAAAGATGAATGATTTTTAGTGATAAGGTATATTTTGGCATTAAGATTCCTAATCATCTCATCTTAGTGATCAGGTCTATCATTGATTTTGGAGATTAACTTTTCCATGAGGTTTTATATGTTAGACTTTTTTTCTTGAGGTTGGTAATTTGGTGGTAGGGATTGGAATCTAGGTGGCAATCCTTATGTTTTAGGGTTTAAGGTATTCTAATTTGTCCAAGACAAATTGAGATGACTGCATAAAATTGGGTTATATGTATTGAATAAGGGTTGTTGGGTTGATGGTTAAAATTCCCTATAAAGTTCATTTATTCTTAAGCAAAGTGATTCCCTACTAGACAATCAATACATGTATACTTATTTTTTCCACAAAGATCACACATCAACTATAAGAAAGAAGAAGACACCGCATTATAATTAAATGCACTCAATGTTTAGATAGAGATGATACTTGAGCTTACAAGGCTTACAATACATCCACGTTTTGAATCTCTATAGCTTTCTTTGATACACTCGTTTCATGGGCTTGATAATTGTTATTGGCCATTATTTTGATCAAGTAATAAGTCACATCCATTATTTTATCCAAAAGAGAGCCTTTAGCTACAACATCTATCGTGATTTTGATTTGCCCAAAAAGTCCATTGTATAAGGTATGCAAGATTAGCCACTTTAGCATTTGACAATTTATGCAATCTCCTAAAAGGATCTTTGAATCTTTTCCTAAGCTTCATTCAATGTTTCTCCATCTTATTGGCTAGATGTGGTGATCTAATTTTTTAATTCTAGTCATCTTTGATGGAGGGAAATATTTACCAAGGAAAGCTTGAGAGAGTTGGTCCCAAGTAGTGATGCTTCTTGGCTCCAATGAATTTATCCATGCCCTGGCCTTATCCTTAAGAGTGAATGTGAAAAGGCGCAGTCTTACTGCATCTACATACATTCTATTTTGCCTAAAAGCATCATAAATCTCCAAAAGTGTGTTATACGAGTATTGGGATATTTATGAGACAAACCATGAAATTAAAGGGTGTTGGTAAGCATTTGAATGAATGCCAACTTGATTTCAAAATTTTTTGCATTAAGGCTTACTCAGGTGATAACCAACTACAAGAGGTGGTGTGGCAAATTCTTTTAAAGGTTGATCTACTTGATTTTATTGATGTTCTCACCTTCTTTGTTTTATAGTACATTTAATTTCAGGATGGAGAGGAAACATGTCTTCTTCATTTCCCTAGTTTCAAGTCCTAGCCATGCACCTAATCAAAGAAATAAGAAATAAAGATTAAAAATAGAAAATAAAACTATAGATTAATACAAAAATAATAACTTAATATTAAAGTTGTCGACACTTGACAATGATGCTAAAAACTTGACGATGGATATGTACTAAGTATAAAAAACCTTTAAACTGCAAGCGCACAAGTCATAAATAATAAAGTATACTTGTGAGTACATATATCACTCTCGTGAGGATCGAGTTTAAATACTAGGTATTGTGTATCGTATATTATCAATAAGACCAAAATGGATGAGAATTGAAATTGTCAATAAGAAAATGAAATCAAATAATTGTAATAATTCAAAATAATCAATGAAGAAAGAATGGCTAGGAGTTCAAGTTCACTAAGTGACTTCTAAAGCTAAACATTATGCAATTGTATCACTAAGCAAGACTCCAAATATAGTAGTGCTTTATGAAGGTCTTTCAACATAAAATAATGCAAGGAAATTATTAAAGGGTCCATTCCATAAAAAACATCTCTCGATTACCGATTCATGGAACTATCTATGATCAATGGCAAGTCAATCAATAAAAATAAGCATTCAACAATTACTAACACATAGAATGAATGAAACTATAGATTAATAAAATCCAATATAAGTCACACAATATCCATCTATAATCCTAGCTTTAAGAATTTTAGTTCATAATAAAAAAGAAAAGATAACAACCAATTCAATCTAAAGAACATCCATTGACTCCTTGAACTTCTTTGACTACTTACACCTTCTTTCTTTAACCTCGTTCAATAAATCCATTGGACTTGTTGTTGCTTTATTTTAATCGTCGGTTCAATCTTTCATGCCTTAATTCTCGATTATTTTTCTCCTTAAAATAATGTTTTAATCGTGCCTTTCTAAGAAAGAAGCTTTGGTTTAAGGAAAAGGAAAAGAAATCTTAAAGATCTTTCTTTGCATTGTAGGGTTTAATGAAGAGCACGTTCATGTGTTATTGAAGCACGACTGTGCATCGTTGTGATAACCTTTATCGCTTACAAACTCTTTAGGACACACGACCATGCTTTGAGGCTACACTTCTATGTTTCTCTAGTACTTTGGTGTTGTTGATGCGTATAGTAATGTGCTCAAAATGCAAAGTCATGTACTCCTTCTTCTTTACTTGTAACTTGTTTTTCTTTACTTTAAACCTACAACACACCAATAAACATATAATAGGTCCATTTATATGCAAAATTTAAATTATAATGCATAAATTTAAGTAATAATTTATTTATAAAATATATAAATTATAATGTTAAACAATGGGCATAGTGAGAACTAGGCCAAGAGAACCTAGGTTGACAAAACCAAAAAAGATAAGATGAGAGGCAAGTGAAAGTATGGCCCTCAAATGCAAAGACTCCTTAAAGGATAAAAAGAGTGAGGAATAAGATGACGATAAGAATATAGGTGGACCTCTTAGGCCTCTTTCTAAACAACAAGAAGAGCAAGCAAATAAAGGAAGGGGCGATGCACTGTGGCAATAAGCACTCTATTGATTTGATATAATAGATATAATACTCATGAGGATGGCAAGAGTACAAAGGCATCAAGACTTAAAATTATGTTGATATTAGGAGCATGCCAACATTGATTTGCCATCACTTATAGCTTCTCCTTGATTTCATCTATGCCTTTTGGTGTATTTGTTGTTTTTGTGATATTTTGGATGAAAGGTGTAGTCTTTGTACGCTATAAAATAATAGCCCGTGACAGACTAAATCTATCGCTAATCATAATTAACGATGGATAGAATAAGTCACTAAAGTGATCCTCGTTATAGTTATTAGCGATAGATTTTGGTTCATTCGATAAGTTAAAGACGAACTTTGTGATGGATGGTTGATCACTATTCTATGAGATGAGGTAAAGGAAATTAGTTATGAAATTGATATTAGCGGTGGATAGTTCCATTGCTAAATCACGATGGATGATGTTCGTCGCTATTTTAAAAAAGTGTAATAGTTTGTCGCTAATTTGGATGTATTAGTGATGAATTTAAGAATCTGTCACTAATATAAGATAATTTTTTTATTTTTCTATTAAATGTATATTATTTATAACATATTTTTTAAAATTTATATTTTATTTCTAAGACAACATATCATATTAATAATTGATTATTATACTTAATTTAAATATAAATTACCAATTTATTGAACTTAATGTCAATATGTTATCAAATTATTTAAATTTAAATATCAATATTAAAATAAATAAATCATAAAAATTCTAAATTAAACATTAACAAGTAGCAATTACAAAATTAGTAAAGAATTACAAAATTAAACATTAAAAAATTAACAATTACACATTTTAAATTAATAAATCAATAACAATAACATATTTTCAATTAAAAAATATTACTAATTACATATTTTCAATTAACATAATAATTAAAAAAGGATGATGTGATGGTGTGGAAGGAGAGAAAAATATGATGGTGGAGGTGGTGGAAAGGATATAACGGTGGAGGACATAGGCAAGAGGTGTAAAGGCAGTAGAGATGGAGGTGGTGGAGGTGACGATGGTAGAGGCAGGTAGCGTTGGAGATGGTGGAAGCAGTGAAGAAGGAGATGGCGATAGTGGTGGTGTAGAGGTTATGGTGGAGATGAAAGAGGATGAGAAGAAAGGAATAAGAAAATAATGAATAAAGAATAAGGTAAAGCAATTAGGAGATATAAAAAATAATGTGAAAAATTAAGAGTAGAATAAATAAATAAAAGACAAAAAATTTTGGCGACAAAAATTTCCATCACCAAAACATAAATTTCATCGCTAAAATTTAAAAAAATTCAAAATTTTCATTATGGAGCCAAGTGAATAAATTTCATTGTGATTGGTGATGGCCTTAAGGAATTATTAATTGTCGTGCTTGTGATAGGTGTCATGGGCTTGTGATAAGAATGATTCACAGCTTAAATTTTACCCTATGTTTTAGTTGTTTTGAAGAAGTATAAAAGGGAATCATTTACAGTTTTTCTAAAATAAAGTAAAGAGACTTCTTGAGAGACAAAAAAAGGCATTTTGGGGAGGATAAAATAAGAAAAAAGTGCATTAAATTCAAGATATTTTCCAAGAGTTCAAGAAACTACTAAAGAAGAAAAGAGAAGAAAGATGATATACTTATCAACAATTAACCTTATTTGGAGAATTACATTTCATTCTTCTTCTTATTTTTTATTTCTTTCTTCAAGATGGTGTTTAAACATTTAAATTTGATTTGCTTTACAAATATGTTAGACTAGATCTATTGTTTAAGGTGTTGATGTAGCCATGGAAGAGATTGAATGATTTATAATTCTATGATAGTGTTGGATTTGTAATTCTATAAACAATTTCATTTCAAGAAACCACTAAGAAGAAAAGAGAAGAAAGATGAGATACTTATCAATAATTAGCCTTATTTGGATAATTTAATTTCTTTTTTATTCTTATTTTTTTATTTCTTTCTTCAAGATGGTTTTTAAACATTTAAATTTGATTTGCTTTATGAATATGTTAGGCTAGATCTACTGTTTAAGGTGTTGATGCAGCCATGGAAGAGATTGAATGATTTGTAATTCTATGAAAGTGTTGGATTTATAATTCTATGAATAATTTCATTTCAACAAACCATTAAAGAAGAAAAGAGAAGAAATATGAGATACTTATCAACAATCAGCCTTATTTGGAGAATTTCATTTCTTTCTTCTTCTTATTTTTTATTTCTTTCTTTAAGATGGTATTCAAACATTTAAATTTGATTTGCTTTATGAATATGTTAGGCTAGCTTTAGTGTCTAAGGTATTGACGTAGCCATGGAAAAGATTGAATGATTTGTAATTCTATGATAGTGTTGTATTTTTATATCTTTTATAAGTGAATAATTTGTGCCTAATGCTTGTAATTGCTTGACCACCAATTGCATGAATTGTGCTTCATCATAATTAAGAGATTATAAATTTAAATAGACCCTAGGTCAAATAACGAGTAGAAAGATCCACTTAACCTATTACTACCATTAGAGATTGATAGATCTAAATGAGCTCTTTTGTTTTTAGTTCACATTGAAAAAATGGTTATACGAAATAGTATTACAAAGTTTGAATGAACACGAGAAAGAGAAAGAGGGGGGGGGGGGGGGGGGGGGGGGGGG
>CATIWR010511841.1:0-10469 GCA_949677035.1 Omphalea diandra | reverse complement strand
TTGCATGACTCGTCTTCTCTTCTTTCAATTTCTACTTGGAGCTTCACTTTTTAAAACTCACTTAGCATTTCTCATTGATCCAAAGCTTGGCTTTTTTTTTTTTTCGGCCTATGGAGTCTTAGACTTTTCTATCTTTAACCTAACTCTAACTAAAGTAATACACTTGTAATAAGATTAGAATTTCTCAAGATTGTGTTATCATTGATAATAAAGAGTAAAAGAACGTTTTATGCACCTTGGGATCAATAGCCCAACCATAGAGGAGATTGAAGGATTTTCAACAAAGTTTAAAATCCTTACTAGGATAAATCTAAGTTAGGACCTTTTATTTTTCTATTCTTAATTATGTATATTGAAATTTATATTCAGATACCTTATAAGTCTAGTGTATTGGACATGACAGGCCAAAGAGCTGAGCATTATTTTTCACCAATATATATATATATATATATATATATATATAACACAACTTTTTAATACTTCAAAAGTTCGGTTCGTTAGGGTTTGAATTTCACACCATCGACCCACCTTCCACCATCCAAACTTTTTCTTCCTAAAAATACCAAAATGCTATTCAACCCGACTTACCCAAATCAGTCCTTTTTTTTTGAGTTGGTTCGGCTTGAAAATTTTGAATAGGTCGAATCTTACAGACCCTTACTTGTATGTATGTGATAGATGTCATTTGCATTTGAAATAGCATTATTCTAAGAAATTTATTAGTAATAAATAAAGATTTTGTAGTAACTATGAAACATTTTATAAATAAAGATTTTAAATAAAAATTTCTATCCATATATAACAACTGAAAAGCATGAAATACATATTTTAATTATTCAAGAAAAATACATATTTCATCAAAAGATTATATATTATGAAATAATTGAAATAACACCAATTCAATATTAATATAATAATTTTTAACAAATCACTTTTAATTTTATATAATATTTTATTATTTTTAAAAACTTAAAAAGTTATATCATTACAAATTTTTATAATAATTTATTACTTCTAAAATTCAAAAATTATATTATAAAATTATAATAAATCTATTTTAAAAATAAAATAAAATTAATTATTATATTTATAATTGATGATGATTTAATAAATATAATTTTAAAATTTTAAAAATAAATCTAAAAAGGTAAAAAGTAAAAGAAAATTAAATGATAAACTAGAGTTAATCCAATATAGATTGGTTGAATCTATGAATTTTGACCGAATGGATCAAATTTTTATTGAATTTTGTCTATTTTGAATTTAAAGGTAGATTAGAATAAGCTAAAAACCTAATTTTTAAGTTTTTCGGTTTATTTAATCAGACTAGTCCAAGTTTCAAATTATTGATAATTTCAACAACTTAATCAAAGAAATAAATAAAAGAACGAACATTTACTATAAAGTGAAAACCAACAATATGAAAGTAACTGCTAATATTTAATTTCATATTGTGCAATCAAGTACATAAATTTTTTCTTAAATATAATTACAAAAAATATTAAATAAATACAGAGAAATATAACAACTACACTGTATTTATTATTATTCTAATTTTTTCCATGTAATTAACAATATTATGGTCTATAGGCATACTTGGTATATTGTTATTGCTAAATAATTTGAGCAAAATAATAAAATAAATTTTATTAGCTAATTGATAATAAATTTTTTAACAATGAGTTTAAAAGTCAAGAGTTGATTATAAAAAAAATTTATAAATAAATATTGAATCAGCTTGAAAAGCTAGTTAAACTATTGTTCTAAATAATTTAAAATATTTTCAAATTTAAAAATACTATAGTTTTATTTAATAATTATAGCTCTTTGCAATAACAATGCCACACATGCTCTATATAACCAGGTTTTTTTTTTTTTCTTATTTACTAGCCTGAAGGGAAAAATAAAAGAAACAAAAAAGAATTTTTTCAAAAAAAAAAAAAAGCAGAAATTATCAAAAGTCAATGGTAACCAATTTCTAACATTATTGATTGATAGGGGAAGTCGGGTAAGACCCGGGCAAGGGCAAAGCCGACGGTCATTCGGCTCAGGAGCTTCTGCTTCATTTCGTTTCTGTCCATAAAACATGTGGATCCAAAATCTTATACTGCGTGGGCTTGGCCCATTTTTAGCCATCCTTGCGTGCTCCGCCCCCTTCAAGTGCCGACAATATGCATGAAGGCTTTCACATCACAAATGTTTCATCCAAGGAATTAATGGTTTAGTTTGCTGTTCTTTTTTCTTCCTTATTCTCTTTTAATTAGGTCTAATAGGTTATAGTCTTCATTTATTATCAGCAATTTTTTAGAACATAAAGCTTTTTATTTCACAAATATATGTTAATTAGTTGTGAAACCGTGCATCATGCATACTATAATTTTAATTTTTTATTTAATTTTAATATAAATTTTATTGAGTGTGCAAACAAAGTCTCACATCAGCTAGAAGTGTGGAAAATCATTGGTTTATAAGTATGGTTAAACTTCATTGATATGAGTCCTTTTAGGTAAAGTTCAAAAACAAAACTACGCGGATCTAAGGCCCAAAGTAGATAATATCATAGCCAATGTGGAGATTTATGGTGTTCATACTTTCTACAATTGATATTAAAGTCATGTCTAGAACTTAGCCATGTTGAACAATCCTCAAATACTGAACAAAAGTGATGAGCCTTCGACAAGGGGATTTGTTGTTAATCTCTCTTGGTCTGTGGGGAAGATCACTAGTTTATAAGTATGGATAAATCTTCATTGCTATTAGGTCTTTTGGGTAGAGTTCAAAAGCAAAACCACATGGATCTAAAACTCAAAGTGGACAATATCATAGCCAATGTGGAGATTTGTGATGTCCATACTTTGTACAAATTTATGTTCTATTAGAATTGTATGTATTATCAATTGATTATAAAATAATATTTAATTTAATAGTTAATACAATTAAAAATATTTTGGAACAAACATATGAATGCTATCATTGGCGAATTTATTTTACATATTTAATAAATATATGGGAACAATATCTTTTTTATTCCTTAGAAATATAAGAGTAATTTACTTTGCAAATTAGCTTAATTTTCATATTGTTAGTTATACGACATATGAGGTGAATTAGTTCAGTACATATTTCATATGATTTATGAATTTTCCTTATCGAGATGTATAAAGTGAATTAGTTTAGTACATACTTTGTAAAATAGAGACAATTTTGCAAAGGAATAGAGTAAAGATTGGTTTATCATTTTTTAATATAAGTCATAGGACTGAGCCATGGCTTGAGCCATTTTATAAAGGCAATGAAGGCTGCCTAGATGAAGTACATTTTCAAGGCTTTAATGTTCCATGTGTGTAGCACGAGTTACCCTTCATGGTTTCTAGTTTGTTCGTTGTTAGTCTGATTGCCCTAAGGACTATCTAGGGACCTTCCTAGTTAGGTTTGTGCTTGCTCCTGCCTGCGTCTCCCGGAACTTTGTTGGTTCTTCTGAGTACTAAGTCCTTTTGCTTAAGAGTTGTCCCCTTACTTAAGGGCTTTAGCTTTGACTCTTTTGTTGTGAAATCGAGTCGCCCTCTATTGGTATGCTATTATTTAAATTATAATGTCTTATTTTCTACTAGCTAGGAGGTCTAAGTTGAGGTAGAACTCTTCTTCATTGTGCTCAGGCCAGTTGTGAAGGATTTTGTATGAAGAGAGCCCTATTTCCATAGCTATCACCTCCTTGGTTTCGTATGGCAAGAGAACGGTGTTTGGCCTATTGCAGTCCTCAAGGTTGTTCAGAAGGCCAAAAGGATGTGATTAAGCTAATCTGCCCAAATGCCTATTGTATCATCTAGTCTTTTCTTAAGCCCTTACAAAATTGTTTTGTTAGTTACCTCAGTCATACTATTAGTTTGTGGGTGAGCCACTAAGGAAAATCGCAGGTCAATGACCAACTCTGCACAGTAGGATTCGAACTAGTTGCTATCAAACTATTTTTCATTATCAGTGATGAGGATTTGAGGCATGTCAAATCGATATACCACACTTTTTTTTTTTGAAGAATTCCAACATCTTTGTTGAGGTGATGATGGTTAGGGCTTTGGCCTTAGGCCATTTAGTGAAGTGATCGATAACGACCACAATGAATTTCTTTCGGCCCAATGCTTGAATAAAGGGTCCAAGGATGTCGATTCTCCATTAGGAGAAGGGCCACGATGAGCCAATGGACTGTTAATCTATTATTGGCTGCCAAGGAATGGTGTCATGCCTTTAACAAGTGTCGCACTTCTGCACCAATTATTTGGCATCCTTGATCATGGAAGGCTAATAGTATCCAAATAGGACTGTTTTTCAAACCGAGGTGTTGGCTGCTTTATAAGCTCTACAAATGCCTTGATGAATTTTCCTTAACACATAATCTTTGCCTTCGAGCCAAGATTGACTATAAAACCTTTTATAGAGGATGTCATTTTCCACGGAATAATCCGCAGCTTTGTTGATGATGGTTCAGGGTTCTTTTAGGTCAATGGCTAACTTTCTATACTTCAAGTACTTGACTAGCGAACCCATCCAATTGTCCTCTTCTGCTATGACAACTATATGTATCATTTGGAATATATTTGGCTATGTTCTTTCTCCACCAGAACTCCTCGGGCAAGGTGGCCTGCGGGGAGGCTTCTAATTTGGCTAAGGTATTTATCTCCTAGTTATTGTTCTGAGGAATATGTTTAATCTTATAGCTTCCTCCCTTGGTTTCTATATTTATCAAGAGATGTCTAATGTGCTCGGCATACCTAGTCATATTGGCATCTCTGATAATGTATTGGCCGAGGAGTTACTGGACCACTAATCTATAGTCATTATAAATGGAGATGTTTTTGGGTCAAACCTCCTTTGCTAGATGTAATCCTACGATCAGGGCTTCATACTCTGTAGCATTATTGGCAACCCAAAATTTTAGTCTCACAACATACTTAACGGTGATTTTGTTTGTGCCTACGGTGATTTTGTTTGTGCCTTACAAGACTATTCTAGCTTCTACTCCTTTGGCGCCTGAGGCTCCGTTTACATGTAGCTTTCATTCATCTTTTTCATTGATTAGCAATGGTCTTTGCTCTTCCTTTTCAGCTTAACTATGAAGTTTGCTAGGGCTTGAGCCCTTATTATTTGTCTTAGCTCAAATTTGATGTTGAATTCTCGCAACCTGATTGCCCACTCAGTTATTCACCTTGAGGTTTCTATATTTTGTAAGATCTTTTGGAGTGGTTGATCTATTCAAATGATGACACTATAAGCCTAAAAGTAATGTCTTAGCTTCGTCATTGAGCTGACCAAAGCATATGCCAGCATTTTTAGTAGAGGGTAGCTTAGTTCGACACCTTTGAGGACTCTGTTGACGTAGTACATTAATTTTTATTTGTCATCTTCTTCTCGAACCAAAACTGAGGCCACAATATCTTTTGTTATCACTAAGTACATTAATAGTGGCTCATCTTGATGAGGGTGACTAAGTAAGGGGGCGAGCTGGGAAAAGTCTTTAGTTCCTCGAAGGCCTTTTTGGCATTTTTCATCCTACTTAAATTTTTTAAAATCCCTTAATTTTTTGTAAAATGGTAAACAACGTTGGGTTGATAAAGATATGAACCTCTCTAAAGTTGTTATTTTTCCATTAAGCTTATGAATTTCATTAATGATTTGAGGTAGTTACACATCTATGATTGCTCGGAGCTTCTTTGATTAGCTTCTATCCCCCTTTATGAGACCATAAACCCAATGAATTTGCCTGCTTAGACTTCAAAGGTGCACTTCTTATGGTTGAGCTTTATGTTATACTGATTGAATATCTTGAAGGTTTCCTTAGGTTTATCACGTGATACTCAGCTCAACAACTTTTCATAATCATGTTGTCTACATACACTTCTACTGTCTTACTAATTTTATCTTTAAACATGTGATTCACCAACCTTTAGTAAGTGGCTCTTACATTCTTAAGGCTGAAGGGCATGACTTTATAGTAAGAATTACCCTTGTGTGTGACAAAACTAGTTTTTCCCTCTTCTAACACAAACATCCAAATCTGGTGGCACCCTGTTGAGGCATCAATGAAACTATTCAACTCATAACCTATGATGGATTCCACCAACTGGTCTATGTTAGGCACAAGATAACTATCCCTTTGGCAGGCCTTGTTGAGGTCAGTGAATCTACACACATCCTTTATTTCTCGTTGGGCTTTTTGACTAACATCACATTCGCTAACCAATCTGGGTATTGCACTTCCCTAATGACCATCATGCAATAATTCACACACTTCCTTGATAATGGCTTTTTGTGCTTAGGTGCATAATTTCTTCTTTTCTACTTGGTAGGATTGGTCGAGCTATCTATGTTAAGCTTATGCATGACAATCAAGGGGTCAATCCCTGTGATGTCTAAAAGGCTCTTAGCGAAGGTGTTTAAAGTTTCCAATAATGTCGAGTTGATGTCTTTCTTAATGGGCTCAGCGAGTTATGTCTCGATACACAAAGTTTGATTCTACCCCACTAGTAGAGGCTTTAGTTTAGCTGTTTGTTCAACATTCTTGAAGGCATTTTTAGGAAAGAAGTCAAATGGCTCAAAAGACATTGCATGGTTTACTTTGTTAAAGATGGTCATATAAGTTTCCCTAACTACTTTTTGGTCGTCTTGATAGTCGCTACTTCTTATTCAATGGGGATTTTCATAGTTAGGTACCAAATGCACGTGCAAGTTGCTATGTCATAAGGGATGGGCCTTTCAATGATCGTTTTGTATGCGAATGGGATATCTACTAGCATATGCATGACCCTGAATTTCTTTGTTATCTCAATGTCTTCTAGCTTTATATTTAGCTCAATAAAACCCCATCATATCGACTCTTATTCCTCATAGGCCAGTTAAGGGGGTTTAAAATGGGCGCAGTGTTTTGAGGTCCAAACCAAATGCTTTAAAGGTTTTCACTGTCATCATATTGACGAAGCTATTATTGTCCACCAGAATGCGTTTAACCAAGTAGCTTTCAATCTGACCTTGAACCACCAAGGCATCTGCATGTGAGACACTCAGCTTTTTATCATCATCAACTACTAAAAAGGTAATAGGGCAAAACATGGGCTCGATTAGGCATCCTTTGTTATTCATTGAGTATACCTTATGGGCTTATCTTTTCTTGACAGTGGAGCTGTCTCCTTTTGTCGTTCTTTGACTATGACATCAATAACCTCTACATATTGTCGGTTGTGAGGTCTTTTGTCCTTATGGTTATCCTTCTATTGGGGTTCATGCTTATTGTCTTGTGAGGATGTTCACTTTTTAAACTAGTTGATTTTATCTTGCTAGACTAGTCATTCAATCTCATTCTTCAAGTCCTTATGTTATTCCATGTCATACCCATTATCCCTATGGAAGTTGTAGTATTTATTTTTATTTCAAATGGTCAAACTCTTCATTATCTAAAGGAACTGGATTCTTTTGTCTGATCTTTTAATCCAATGAAGGACTTGTCCTCTGCTAGTTATGAGGTGCATGTAATGCCGAGTTAAATTTCTACCTAGGTCGTTAGGGCTCAAGTGTGATTCTTCTTGTCTCACTTGGCCTCTCTCACTTCTAACCTTGACGAAGCCTCTTTCTTCTTTTTTTCTTATACGGACTGTAGGAATAAGTCTGTAAGTTGTCATCCAAGCAAATCAATGTATTACTCCTCTCCATCAACTCACAGAAGTTCTTTGGTGGATCAACACTAAAGGAGTCAAAGAGCCCTCGATTCTTGCAATTCCAAATAATGGCATTTATCACTACCTCATGGCTAAGGTTATTTATTTGTATGACCATCTTGTTGAACTTGGCCAAGTAATTCCATAGGGACTCTCTTTACTCTCTGACTATCTTATGTAAGTCTGAGGAGATTTTCATTTGGGGAATGGCTGACATAAGTCTAGTTACAAAACACTAGGCAAGGTGGTGAAGTTGTGAATAGAGCCATGGGCTAGGTCTTAATATCAATCCCGAGTGACTCCTTCTAAGGTGGTAGGGAAGATTTTACACAATAAGGCATTCGACTAGTTGTAAAGCTCTATCCTGGATCAAAACTTGTACAAGTGGCTTATGGGGTTAGTTATGCTATTATAATTGTCGATCAGTGGCATCTTCAATTTGTGGGGCACGGGCTTAACTCTCACTTCTACGACTAGGGGGTTGTGGCCATAGGTGTGATAGTTAAAGGGAAAATGTTCTTTGCCTTAAGCTCATTTGACGGCTTTCATGATGTTTCTCTACTGGATGTCTTCATCCTAATAAATACTTATCATTCGCGCAACTCGATTATCTAATGGTTTGTATGAAGATTTCCCCATATCATTGCACGTCTTTGAGCGCTTGCTTCTGCATTCATTTGGTGTGAAATTTTCTATGCTCTCAAATGGAGGAGGTAGAGTTGGGGTTTGTCTTTGCTTGATTGCTATGGTTGTTAAGGAGGGGATGGGTTCCCTTTGCAACAAGGATCGCTTAAGTCGTTTCAATGTTGCTATGAAGACTGTTTAGGTGACCGCAACCCTAGCGATACCCTGAGGGTCGTAGGTTAGTGTTTCTATGAGGTTGGATGCTTGGTTTTCCCTATAGCAGGAGAGGCAAAGATGGAGGGTTCTGTGACAAGTGTGCTTTATAGGATGTTAGTTTGGTGTTTTATTTGGGGGGTTTTAGCGTTAATGGGAGAAGTCATGATTGAAGCTCATGAGGTCTGTTATAGTAGGTCCACGTTCATCGCACCAATGATATTGTGAGATATGGTTGGGAATTTTTATTCAGTCGAGTCTTCTTGAATGCAGAGAGGTAGCTTGATTAGGTTACCTATAAGATGAACAAGGTTAGGGGGTCCAACCATTGACCAGAAACTCACTCCGATGACAAAGTTAGTTAGGTAGGGTTAAGAATAAATGTGAATAGTTATTGAAGAGTAATACTTGAGGTCCCTTATATAGAGGAGCTTTGTATCCTTGTTAAGGAAGGTCAATGGTTGTCTTTGGCTAGGTTTGTGTGGTTAATTGATGAGGAAGCGTGTGTTCCTTATGAGTTGTGGTCAATGTTCTCTATGGACAAAACACCTTTGTGTATACCTAACTATGTTGACTAGCTAGCCCTTTATTTCACTAACTGGCCAAATCGATTATGTGGTCTTGTGTGTCGGGCTGAGCTAGGCCTTCTGTGATACTGGGCTTAGCTTGGGTCTAACCCATAACTACTTAGGTACTATCAAGATGAATGTTGACTCTTTTTCTGATGGCTTTTGTTGATTGCTTATTAGGTTTAATACAGGAAAAAGAACTCTACATCCATCAACTTTGCCTCCAAAAAACTCCAACTTAGACTTTAAAGAGCTCCAAAACCTTTGATTATTGTATGTCAGATTTGAATTGAGGGTACATAATAGCAAAATAAATAAAGCAATAGGAAATGTTGGCCCATATTATTGCTAAGTCTATGATAATCATTAGTGGTTGTGACTGCACATAAACTTGATTATTTTCTTTTTTGTCTTGACAAGATAAATGCAATTACTGCTACTACTACTATTATTATTCTACTACTATTACAGTTGCTGCTCCTGCTCCTGCCCTTGTTGTTACACTTATTACTATTACAACAACAACAATAAGGCTCATATTTGTCTAAGCTAGTTTTCTTGAGCCATTAGAAAGAAACTAGATGATCAAAATTTTAGATATTTTACTTTTTCAATCTTCATTATGTAAAATGTTTATATGTTTTCATGACTCCATCTTTCTTTATCCATAAATTATAAAAAGCTATTATAATTATATTATATTTTTTTAATTATCTAACAATTATATAATTTATATAAAAGTTCAAGTTACATTCAAAAGGAATAATATGAGGAAAAAAAAACTTTTACGACCCTTAAATAATGAAAAAGAGAAAACAAACATTATTTTATTGCATAAAATTTGTAAACATCCATTCAATTACAACACAATTACATTTAACCTTCTAATTTGCTATGTTTTTAAAATCAGATCAGTCAGTGAACCAGTCAGCTGACTAATTCATAGGTTGGTTAATTTGACCGATTCAATTAATTTAATAATAAATAACATTAAAAAAATAACATTAAAACAGCTTTAAAAATTTTTAAAAATATTAAAATATAAAATTATAATTATAATAATTAAAAATAAAAAATAATATTAAAAACTACTTTGAGTCAAACCAAACCAGATCTTAATCTAACAAATCTATTAAATTCGATTTTTAAAACGTTGGTAATTTGCAGCTTCAAAAGGAATGCGTTGATTTCGAAATTGGTGTGTACAGCCGTTCACGTATTGAAAAGTCAAAGTTAATTGGCATAGGTGGTTTCCACCGTGTACGTGTGCTAAAGATTAAGTTACATTAACGTGTTTGTTTGATAAAATGATTTCTATTAGTTAATAAATTAATGACGCATACAATTTGATTTCACTAAA
>CATIWR010511776.1:0-23482 GCA_949677035.1 Omphalea diandra | reverse complement strand
TTTTTATGAGAGTCATGAAAGATATAAAATAAAATATAAATAGAGATTAATTAATTCTATTCTATTTTTTTTTTCAAAATAGAGATTAATGAATGTAAATTATTTAAAATATTTCTATTATGTTATTTAACTCTCAAATTGAGAGTTAAAAAAAGGCATTTAAAATGTAATAAGTGTACATTTTAATCTTTATTTATTTTAATTTACAAGATATAATAAATTTATAAATTGAGATTAATTAATTAACATTCATTTATATTTTGCTCTTTAATTTTCTCTAATCTACTAGTTTAGGTTTCATTCACTTTATAAAAAAAATTTAAAGGTTTTCATTCACTTTATTAAAAAAAAAAATTTAAAACTTTCATATAGTAGCCTAACAGAATATATTTATGAAATCATTATTTATGTGAAAGATACATAAAAATATTATTGTCTTATTAATAAAGTTATAAAATTATTATGACCGTATCAAAATCTATGAATATTGTTTGAAGTTGAAACTTTATTACGGTAAATATTATATTTTTATCAGATTACTATTTGAATAAATAATACATGAAGATATTATTATGATATTATCAAAATTATAAAGTTATTATAATATTACATAAATTTATAAATATTATTATAGTATTATTAAAATTAAAAATTTATTAAATTAAGAATATATTTAGCAAATCAATATTTATATTTTTTTACTTAATATTTTGAAAAATAAAAAAAATAAATGATATTATTAAGATTATTTTTAAAAGCCTATTTCGATTTTAGTATATTAGGTATATATGTTATTTTTTTTCCCAACTGAATATATATGTTATTTATTTGCGTGTTGACCTATCAAGCAGACAAATGTAGCAACAACAGGACGGTAGCTAGAGAAAAAAAAACCGCTAATATTAAGTGAAGGTCTGTGCAGGTATAATCTAATAATTAAATTCATGTTCTTCTAGATAAAATCTTAATCAAAACTTTTAAAAAATAGTATAGTGAGAAAAAGATGATCACTTTCCAAGTCAAGAATCACCAATGAGGAAAGTTACAATAAATTTGAATTCTGACATTCTGACTATGTAGGGGGTACATGCTCATCCATCGTCTCCAACACTGCTTTCTTTGCTTTTTTAATGATTTTTTTTTATCTTTTTCAGCGTCTTGGGTTTCTCCTTTTCTCTTCCATACAACTCTCTGTTTGCCTGCATGTGCTTAAAGTTTCAATCTTTTGATTGTTTTCTGTAGTTTTGTTCAACAGCATTCATCGGTGATTGTCTGATGGTTGAATTTGATTCAAGGAAGCAGATATGTAAGGTAATGCGCTGATCAAAAGTTGTGTTTTCAAGTGGAAAAAAGGGGGTTCTTTTTTAATATTGTTTTTAGGGAGACTTGAAAGGTTTGGGTTTTGTTTTTCTGGTCAAGAAGTTTGGATTTTGATTTTGGTTGTTTTATGGAGATAAAGCGAGAATAAGGGTTTCTGCTTTGGTTTGATTGAGGTTGAAGAACCCAAGAATTTGCCTTGATATGTGGATTGAGAAGTGAGTTTGCTTGGCTTTTGTGGATGAGAAGGGGAGGGTGTTGACCCTCTTTTTTTTGCTTTGTTCTTGAAAATGCAGTCATTGAATCCCAGTTTTTTCTTAGTACTTGTCTTCAAGTGTGTTTTATGATCATGGGATATTTGGAATTTTGAATTTGTTTGGTGGATTTAGATTAGTGTTTTGGACTGGGAAGTGAGCATTTTAGGAATCTATCTTGTGGTTCTTTTAGAAAGGGGCATTTTGTTTATGTAAATTATGTTAAAACAGATACTCAGTAAGCTTCCACGAAAGTCATCTAAATCAGCTGAAGATCGTGATCATGATGGAAATGTTTACATCAATTCAAATCCTTTCACTGGCTTAAGCAGCAGTAATTTAGGGGCTGGTAAGCCAGTGTTAAACATTGTATCTGTAGCAACAGATGAGTGTGTTTCAGACACAGGACAAAACCATGGTAACAAGATTCAGCGAGCTGTGAGTTCGGAGCTGGATGGGAACCTATGGGTTTCTTCATTTGAACGATTGCCCGTACTCAGGGATGTTCCAAATTCTGAGAAGCAGAAGTTGTTTATAAACAAGCTCAACCTGTGCTGTATTTTATTTGACTTAATGGACCCCACAAAGAACCTTGAGGAAAAGGATATCAAGCGACAAACATTGTTAGAGCTTGTAGATTATGCAACTTCTGTTAATGGAAGATTCACCGAAATGATTATGCAAGAAGTAGTAAAAATGGTGTTGAGAAATTTATTTAGGACGCTCACTCCTCAACCACGTGATCATAAAGTTGTAGATGGTGTTGAACTGGAGGAGGAGAGTACTTGAAAACTGTTCTCCATCGCATCTATGGCAAATTCATGGTGCATCTACTGTTTATCAGGAAAGCTATCGATAACATTTTCTATGAATTTATTTTTGAGACAGAGAAACATAATGGAATTGCTGAATTTTTAGAGATTTTGGGTAGCATTATTAATGGGTTTACTCGGCCACTGAAAGAAGAACATAAGATGTTTCTTGTGCGTGCTCTAATTCCTCTGCACAAGCCAAGATGTTTGGCAATGTACCATCAACCATTATCATACTGCATTACACAGTTTGTGGAGAAAGACTGCAAGCTTGCTGATACTGTAATAAGGGGTTTGATAAAGTACTGGCCTGTCACTAATAGTTCAAAGGAAGTCATGTTCCTAAATGAGCTGGAGGAAGTTTTGGAAGCAACCAAGCCACCACAATTTCAGTGTTGTATGGTGCCCTTGTTTCAGCGAATTGCTCTGTGTTTGAACAGTCTACACTTTCAGGTAACTTTTCTCCAAATCATTAGAAATGTTTTGCCTTAGTTTTTGTGCTAAACAGAATCCTCTGTTGTAATGTGGTTTAAGTTTTTTGTTTATGTGCAAAATAAACTTGTTTTGTGAAACATGCTTGATGTATTACCTAATGCTATTCAGTACAAGTCTTTTTGTTCTACCGGCAAAGCTAACTCTACAATCAGATTATTGATTTTTTTTTCCCTCTCATTTAGGTTTTGTATGTTTACAGTTGTAGGGGATGGATGTGTTAAATGTTAGCCCAAATTGTTCCTTGTCGTCTTTCTGTTGTTTCATATGTTTTTCCCTCTCATTTAGGTTTTGTTTGTCTACAGTTGTAGAAGATGGATGTATCAAATGTTAGCTAAAATTGTTCCTTGTCGTCTTTCTGTTGTTTCATATGTTCTGATCCCATCTACTTTAACTCATCTTTCAAATTTCTTTGTTTCTGTATGAGATTTGGGAGCTCAGGTAAAATTTATATCATGTGAAACTGTTATTGCCAAGTCTCATCTTCCTGGGATTTGCTAGTCTTTCGCTTTTTGTGAAATTTGGTTTGGGATTCACATTTGAACATTAGCATTTCTTGAGTGGGAATTTGTGTCCATTGAGTTTTCTTGGAAGCTACAAACAAAAAGCAGGAAGTTGTCTTTTGGTTTTCTGTCAGCAAATAGCATAAGAGGATGGAGACCAGGGATGAGCATTCCACCAGAAATTTAGACATCATCAATATATGGTGCCATTGAGTGAACTGATAGTTGATAACTTGGTCATCACATACGGGTTTAAACTAAGCCCGGTTAGAGTAACAAATTGTTGGAGAATGTTTGAATGGTTCAAAAGTGAATGCTTTTAAGGCGAGGAACCTGTATTTAGTTGATTGTGATCTTATCCTAGAAAGTTCAGAGAAAGTGTGTTACATGATCACTGATAAAGCTAGGCTTTTGTTTATGTTGATCTTGTTGGACAAAATTTAGGCAGATCCTGTTGGTTCACGATTTAAGATTGTATTATAGAATTACTGCTTCTGAACCTGGACAGCACACAAAATCAGTTTTGGTGCTCATTGGACATCTCTGGTTTATATAGTATTTCAGTCATTATTAAGAATAAAGATGATATTATGTTTTCTATTTGGCAGATAATATATGATCTTTCCTCATTTTATGGCATTTCTAACAGATATCCACAATTTTTTAAAAAATTGTACTTAACTAATTCTAATTTGGTCGAGAATAAAATTTAAATTTGATTATATTTTTAAATTGCCATTAAGTTGTGTTTCGTTGTCTAGAAACTGAAATGAGATCAGAATGTGCTCTAGTTGCTCTTTATGCATGTGTTATCTATCATTTGAGACAGACTGATACTATTCATAGTTTCATATAGACTTGAGATCTGCCTTTTCATACTTCAAAGCTGCAGCGGACTGAAGCCTTATATTTCTTCTGAAACTGAAAAGGCCCTCTAATATATGTGGTTTAATCTTGTCTTTTGACTGTGGTATTAATTTGGTGAGCTGATAACTTCCATCCTTAAGCTTCTGAATCTGTAAATCACCTATTTAACTTTGCTGTTTCATGTGGCAGAGAGGGCACTGTTTATGTGGAACAATAATCCCATTGAGAACTTGATCATACAAAACCATAAGATTATACCGCCCATTATCTTCCCTGCTCTGGAGAAAAATGCAAGAAACCGCTGGAATCAAGCTGTTTGTAGCTTGACATTGAATGTCTGCAAGATTTTTGATCATCTTGATTGTGAACTGTTCAGCGAGTGCTTACTTAAGTTTCAAGAAGGAGAATGGAAAGAAGATGAAATTAAAGCACGATGTGAAGCCTCGTGGAAACATTTAGAAGAGCTTGCTACAAAAAAGGCTCCAAGCAACAAAGCAGTGTTGATTCCTTGCAAATCAGCCCCTCAGACCTCTTCAGGTTAGAAAAAATAGCGATTTCCATTGGTAATACCATGAACATAAATTTTTTTAGAGATTGGATTCATTACATCGATAATGATTTTAAGGTGGTTGAAGGGTGGCAAAGCTGTGAAATTTTCGCTGCTACAATATGTTTGGTCCAGGCCTATTATTGAAGGCTAATAAACATTATGTAAATTGATCCTTGTGTTATAATTCTACATAAAGAGATCATTTTTCAGTTTACTATTTCAAATGTGGTCCTTCCTATTAGGAAACTGAATGATAGGCAAACGATTGCAAGGAAACATAAATGGATAAATAAATAAAAACTGGACCAGAAGATCAAAAGGTTATGGACCTTCATTTAATGTTCGTGTATACTCTTCATTTTCTTCTTCGTTTTGCACAATCGAATTTGTATAGAGAACGGAAAAAAAGAAAGGGGTAATCAGGGCAGTGCTTTCAATCGTACCTTCTATGTCCCTATTTTATGTTGCCAATAATTTTGTGCCTAAATGTCTTGGACATACCAAAAGATCTGTTAAGGATCAAATTTTGCAACTATTTTTACAGGTTGATTATGTTTGCTAGAAACTATCTTTTATTTGCCGTCTTGTACAATTGGTCTCTGTTTTGTTCGACTCTGCCAGGTATTAACATTCTGAGCACTAGTCCTAGAGACGGAATTTAACACAGGTTTCATTATTTTTCAGTGAAATGTTGAGCTCTTCAGGTTGTAAAGTGGCCGAGTATGAGTTTATTATTGATTTGAGTTTTGATTAAAACATGCTGGCCTGGAAATGCAGATTGATATATTGTTGCCTTGGAAGTTTCTAATATTGAGCAGGCGTTATTATGGTGAAATTTTAGAAATTTCTCCTTATTCTCTCTTCATAGTTTATTTTTGTTAGGTAAACTCTATATTTACAGTCCTTCACTCTCACAAATATGTCTTGAGATGGAAACTATAGGATGCTCTTGCTTAACAATTTTTTGACATATGAAAAGAATTATGGGTGCCATCGTAATGATAAAGTGGGATGAAATTTTTCACTAGTGGAGTGTAATAATTGTGATACACGAGGAATATATGAGGAATTGCTCTTAGTGCTATAAACGAATTGTTACAGTTTGTGATAATGATTCATGTAACACCTTGGCCGCCATGATCCATGAAATGATATGGATTTTCCTGCTTCATAATGAAGGTGGTTCCTGATGTTAGTTACACCATCTCGGATTAGGGGAAATAATTGTGTTTTTGTTGCAGTGTGCTCAAAATTGTGCTAGTGACAAATCAAAATGGATATTATTTCATTTTGAATGATGATGCTCATACTTTGCAAGACCAACTACTTCACTACCAACCACCTAGCATTGTTGGGTTGGGGCTGCCATATCTCAAGGACTGTAACTCCAGTAAGCTCTGGTTTCAAACTAGTTGGGATCGACTATATAAATCTTTTCTTTTCCATTTGAAGTGGTTTTGACTTTTGGGCAACATTATCTCAAGGCCAGTAAAATTTCACTAAATTTTTAATCTTCTTGGATTTTTGTTTTTGGTATTTGGAAAAAAGATCGAGTTTGAGACTCTGAATTATATTTGGAATTACTCTGAAATGTACTGATTATATTGATTTCATATGTAGTATTCTCTTCCATGTTATATGGATATATCAAGTCAGTTATTAAGGTAGTACTAAGGAGATATGTTACTGGTAAGTCTTTTTTTTTTTTTTTTTTTTGACCTTTTCTTTTTGTGGAGATAGAGCGACTGAACGTGCTTTTGTCTTATTTCTTGTTTCTTGTTTTTGGGCAATAGCCTGACTAGATTCCCTTCTAAAGTTTTAATTTGACTGATGGCTACCTCTTGTTTATTTTCTGACACTAGAAAAAAAAGCAAGCTACTTAACAGTAGGTCTAGCCTTCTTATGCCCTTGTCCTTAAGTTATTGTTAATTTAATATTTTTCATGAATATTTGCTTATTTTTTAAAACTTAAAGAAAGTACTATAATTAGCTTGGCATTACAATATAGAGGGTGTTTGGTGTGGTTGATAAAAATTTTTCATTCAATAGTTAAAAAATAGTTATTTGGTAAATTATACAAAATAATAATTAATAGTGGATATAATTTTAATTAATAATTATTTTTATAAGTTCTTATTTGCAGTTTTTTATGAATTTCTGCAATAATAACTAAAGAAAAATAAAAAATGTTTTTGAACTCTTGCAATAATAACTAAAGAAAAATTAAAATTATTATTAAAGAAAAGTTAAAATTATTTTTATTTTATATTATTTTAAAAATTTTATTATTTACCTATCAACTATAAATTATAATAGTTTAATTATTTATGTAAAAATAGTTTTTTAATTATTATATATAAGTTTTAAAAAAAATTATATATTGGATATTTTAATTACTAAAAATGTATTAACATATATACTAACTAAATTAACAAAAGATAATTATTAAGATTTCATAAATACAAAATAATAATTATAGTATTCTAAATTTTAAAATAATACTTTATAAATATACATGACAAATATATTATTTATTATATTATATTTTTATTTATTTAATTCAATATATAAAATATTAAAATTGTATCTTTATTAATTATTTTATGAATTAATAACAATAAATAAATAAAATTTATCAAAACTTAATATTAAATCACTATTAGCTATCTCAAATAGGTCCACAGTAATATAGTGGGAAAAAAAAGAAGAGAAAAAAGTATACCAAATAAGAAGAGAAAAAAAGTATATATTAAGTAAGAATATTTTTATTATGGTGAAGAAACTTTACAATTTTATAATTTATTTGAAAAATTCTAACAAATTTGATAAAATTTGATTTAGTTAAAATTAATAAAATAAATATCAAGTAAAAATTTATTTATACTAAATATATAAAATATAAATCTATAAATAAATTTCATATGTATATCAAACATACTCTCGAAGTCTTAATTTAAATGATTAAGAGAATATATTTCTTTATTATCTATTTAAATATATATAAACAAATTTTTATCACATGTTTGTTATGAATGTAATATAATAAAAAAATTTTAATTTAATTAAATTTATATTTGATTATATTTCATTACAATTAAACATACTATTACAGCGACAACAATTTGTTAGAAGGGAAAGTAATGGAACTCGCATTTACGGGAAAAAGTGAGGACCAGTAGCCTGAAGACATGGAACCAAATATGATATAGTGGGTTCTAATACATAATGGGTCATCTCTTATGGCAGACTTTAGTGAGCATTACTGGCAATATTAGTAGTGTATTATTTTATTTTTTTTTTAAAAGTTTACGGTAAATTTTTTATTTTTTAATTAATTGAATATTGAATCACTCTATTTTGTCGAAGCTAAAGGCTGATTTGCCTGCCTTTTATTATCACTTCTAAACCAGAAAAAAGGGGCTCTTTAACAAATGAAGCGGCTGTTGAACAAGAAGTACCATTTTCCCATAACGGCTTTGTATCTTTCCCGCCAATATCAACGGCCAAGTTATCATACCAAAGCCTATTTCATTGACAAGCTTCGTAGTTGCAACAATTTGATTTCCGCAACTTCATTACACTGCTACATATTTAAATCTGGGCTTTTCTATGACACTTTCACCACTAATCATCTCATCAATTGCTACATAAAACTCCAAAAGACTAGGCATGCGCACTGCCTATTCGAGGAAATGCCTGACCCAAATGTGGTCTCGTGGACTTCGCTCATGTCCGGCTATGTTGACATAGGTCAACCCAAATTTGCTCTCTGGTTGTACAGAAAAATGCCTGAGAGTTTAATTGAACCGAATGATTTCACTCTTGCCACGGTTATTAACGCTTGTTCAGTTCTTGCTGATATCGAAACTGGCAAGAAAATCCATACCCATGTTGAGGTTTTGGGGTTTCAAGGAAATCTTGTAGTGTGTTCTTCATTGGTTGATATGTATGGGAAATGCAATGACATCGATAGAGCTAGGCAGGTTTTCGATTTGATGGATTATAGGAATGTTGTTTCTTGGACTTCAATGATCGCAGCATATGCACAGAATGGAAGAGGATACGAAGCACTTCAAGTTTTTAGAGACTTCAGTTGTTTGAAGCAAGAGTTTCCTAACCAT
This sequence comes from Omphalea diandra, assembly GCA_949677035.1. Lineage (NCBI taxonomy): Eukaryota > Viridiplantae > Streptophyta > Magnoliopsida > Malpighiales > Euphorbiaceae > Omphalea > Omphalea diandra. The sequence continues at coordinate 14,566 of CATIWR010511776.1, read as the reverse complement.
TTTATGTTAGCTAGTGTGATAAATGCCTGTTCAAGCTTGGGGAAGCTGATTTCTGGGAAAATTGCCCATGGAGTGGCAATTCGCGGTGGTCATGAGTTAAATGATGTGGTTGCAAGTGCGCTTGTGGACATGTATGCAAAATGTGGGAGCATTAGGTATTCAGACAATGTTTTCAGGCGAATTCCAAGTGCTTCTGTCATTCCATATACATCGATGATTGTGGGTGCTGCAAAGTATGGACTTGGAAAACTCTCTCTTCAGCTCTTTCAAGAGATGATTGATAGAAGAATAAAACCAAATGATGTCACTTTTGTTGGGCTTTTGCATGCATGTAGCCACTCAGGACTTGTTGATGAAGGGCTACAATACCTGAACTCCATGCATGTGAAATATGGAATAATGCCTGAAACAAAGCATTATACTTGTATTGTTGACATGCTTAGTCGAATTGGTCGTCTAGACGAGGCTTACCATTTAGCAAAATCTATTAAGGCAAACCCCGATGAAGGGGCTCTCTTGTGGGGCACACTTCTTTCAGCTAGTAGGCTTCAGGGACGAGTAGATATAGCTGTTGAAGCAAGTAAGCAGCTAATTGAATCTAATCAACAAGTAGCAGGCGCATACATCACATTATCAAACACTTATGCAGTGGCTGGAGAGTGGGAGTATGTTCATAATCTTCGATCCGAAATGAAGCGAATTGGAGTTTACAAGGAACCTGGGTGCAGCTGGATTGAGATTAAGGATTCAACCTATGTGTTCTATGCAGGCGATCTGTCATGTGAAAGAGGGAACGAAGTCCTAAGTTTGCTGAAGGACTTGGAGAGGAGATTGAAGGAGAGGGGTTATGTGGGAGGAAGTGTGGGATTAGTGTTTGTTGATGTGGAACAAGAGGCCAAGGAGGAAATTGTGGGTCTGCATAGTGAGAGACTGGCCTTGGCCTTTGGGCTGATAAGTATTCCTAAAGGAATTACCATTAGAGTAATGAAGAACTTGAGAATGTGCAAGGACTGTCATGAGGCTTTCAAGCTCGTAAGTGACATCGTAGAGAGAGATTTTGTTGTGAGGGATGTTAATAGATTTCATCATTTTAAGAATGGATCTTGCTCTTGCGGGGATTTTTGGTAATGAACTAATAATCATAGGATTAGAAGATTGTGTAAATTTGGAAGCGATTATTAACACAGCTTCAGCATTGCTGATAATTAAGGATGATCAGAACCATCAACCACGGCATCTGGATAAATACATGAATATCCGCCAGAATCCTAAAAGCACGAGCTGTAGCTTCCACTGGGAAGCTTTTGGTATCCAACTTGTAAGGCAAAAGGTTGAGTGACAATAATTTGCTGTAAGTCTAACAGAAGTAGCAATCTTGGGCATATCACACTAGCCCTTTGGAAATTATGTAAAGATTTTGTATTTGCGAGAAAAGTGAACTTGTATTTTATTCAATGAAAAATCTGTTTATATATAAAATATAACTCAGTCTACATCTACTTTTTTTTTGAGAAGACTCTACATCTACTAATGATTATCTACTAACAAGTAACTACTCCCGTAACCATATCTAACAAACTCCAACTAATTTGGATCATTTCCAATAAATTAGTTAGCTCGTTTGGCACCAGAATCTGGAACTTCTTTGAACCACTTCAGCAGAAGAAGATGAACAAAACGGCAACGTGTGATGCAATTCTTTAGCTCATGGTCCACTTTCAAGTGAAAAGCACCATTTCATTAAACGTTATACGGCGACGTTTTAATTGGGAAGAATGCGTTATTTAATAATCACACGTAAACGACGTCGTCTTGCCTTTTATAACGTTACTCCCCTCAACTCTTCTTCACATTGGAAACTTCTGCTGCAACTAGCCGTTATAATAAATTACAATGCCCAACTTCAGTATATGCAAGCAAATGTAACACACAAGTAAAAGTATGGACTCATTATCAACTGTTTTCAATAAAATTGGAAATCTTCCGTACGTAGGCCTCAAATTCACGAGTTCAACCAAATTTGAATCACCACGCCAAAATTGAAGGACAAACTTCCATACAATTGTACCGTCACTATTAGAAATTGAATTGATAAAACAGAAGTGACAAAAATGGGTAGAGATTAAGTCTGATAATAAATAGATTAAAATGAATTTAAGTAAACTATTACTAAAAAATTAAAATTAATCAATTAAGTCTGCTACCATATTTGAAACTGAATTGAAAGGTGGAGGTGACAAAACTAGATAGAAGTTAAGCCCAAAAATAATTGAATTAAAATGAATTTTGATCAATCATTGCTAAAAAGCTAGAATTAACTAATTAGATAACGAAATCCAAACCATTAATACCTTTATAAATGATTAGGAGACGCTTCATAGAATGGAGTAGCTTCTCGCTCTCTCTGTGTCAGTCTGTCTGTGTGTGTGTTCATTCTCTTATTCTTTCTGTTTGGTCCTTTAGAAACAGATACACCTTGCATCACTTCCGACCAACAAGTACTAATATAGCAAGTATCTCGTGTTGGAACTTCCACAAAATCAAATACAGTTCCTTAGATTTGAGCTCATTGATACCATGATGAGAGAAGATGCAGTGCCTCCAACCAACCTACAGGCATCCCTTTTATTATGCTAACTGAATTACTCAGCAGAGATGCATATAGCACGGAAACATGAATACTATAGACTAAATGAATTAGCAATGAAAATGAACCATTCGTTTACTGAATTCCTGTTATGCTAATTTAAAGCGTAATTGCAAGTTGTGACAAACAAATAAAAACATAAAAACTCAACATCCAAAAATTAATAAATTGGCCCAGCCTCCACGTTTTGTTAGATTTTGTACTTCCTGCCACCAGCTAGCCGAGTACCCACTAGACCAAATAGCAATTAAGCAAGACCACCTCCACTACAGCTCTGAGAACTCAATATTTTCCAACGAGGATCAGCCGCACTTTTTTATATGACTTTCTATGTTATATACATGCAGCAAAGCAACAACAAAAAGAATAAAAAAGCACTCAAGTTGCTTGTGAGGTGAATTATATGCTTTGCCATATGATATTCACCTGGCTCAGTGGTTACGTCCAGGGAAGTGGCAGCGACTGGAGTACACCAAGCGAGCACTAGTGGGAAGAGTGAACTTTGAATCCATTCCCTTATTTCCTAAAACCAACCAACAACAAAAGCAAGCAAATAACACTCAACTTGCTAGTGAGGAGAGTTAAGATATCTCAGTTAAATATCTAGCAGTGAAATGAGAGGATTGAATTAAAATGTAACTAGGCTCTGAAAGATAATGCAATTCACACGCTTTAAACTATGTTTTTTTTTAAGAAGTGAAAAGCTATTGCTTTTTCATTGGGTCTCGGAAAAAGCATCAAATTGATATTCATCCCATTAACAGGCGAAACTGTATTTGGGAGTTCAAAATCCCATTGCAAAAGCAACTTGTATGGTGATAGCAAACAAACAGCAACTGAAAAAAAAAACAACTGCTTAGTTGACATTTTCCAGAACATAGAATCCTCTAATATTGAAAGGGGTAAAAAAGCACCATCAATAGACTGATATACCATGTGTTTTAATCATTGTTTGCTAATAATATTCAGCTGTGTGTTTTCCCTTGGATGCTTCCATACGTCCAGGTTCATATGAAAAAGCATGTTCAGTTAACATTAGGATCAAATACAAGCATCAAATTTATAATATATTGTTCGGAGAGGGAAAAAAACCATAAATGATACCTACAAATATGAAAAATAAGCAAATTTCTTATTCAGAAGAAAACTCCTTGCTGGGCCAAAAGAAACCACCAATATCTTAATGGGAAAGGATAGGAAAAAATGGCAAAATCTACAAGGAAAACAAATGTTGTTTATCGTTACTACCCTAGAAAATGTCCCATGTAATGGCAAAATAAATGCAAGTATACCATTTTACCCGATAAATCTCTATAGAGAAACAGCAAGTAGAAAGAACTGCAATAGGTCACACGCTGCTGTCCGAGTATCAAAGTAGACTGACCAAGTAAAATGAACTGGTCCCACTCAAAAAAAAAAAAAGAAGTAGAATGAACTGGTATCCCAAGCTGTCCATGTTGTTGAACACAAAAATTAATAATAATGAAGTGATACAAACCATGAGAAAAAATAGCAAAGGTCTGAAATATAACTCAAGTTTGCATACCCAGGTCATGGCAAAATAAATGCAAGTATACCAATTTACCAGATAAATCTCTATAGAGAAACAGCAGGTAGAAAGAACTGCAATAGGTCACACGCTGCTGTCCGAGTATCAAAGTAGACTGACCAAGTAAAATGAACTGGTCTCACTCAAAAAAAAAAAAAAAAAAAAAAAAAAGAAGTAAAATGAACTGGTATCCCAAGCTATCCATGTTGTTGAACACAAAAATTAATAATAATGAAGTGATACAAACCATGAGAAAAAATAGCAAAGGTCTGAAATATAACTCAACTTTGCATACCCTGGTCATCGAGATTAACTGAGTACCAACCAAAATCTTGTACAGTGGAGTCAGAATTCCTTATTAAACTGAATCATAAGGAATCTCCAAGGATAGAACCTACAAAAGAAATAAAAATTAATGACAACGTAACTTCAAAAACAAAGAGCAGGAAAAAGGAGCTCTGCCAAAAATTCTGAAATATTAACATGATATTTACATACCTGTGGATTCAATTGACTGGTGATGATGCTCATTCAATTACTTAAAGCAAAATTTCAAGCTTGACAATTGTAGAAAGATAAGAGAACCTTCCAAAGAATTTCATTTTCTATTCCAATAATGGTTTACATAAATGGTCAAAATGGTATGCTCTTGATAAAAATTGATCAATCATTGTATCAGTATTCACCTCCTCAAAATGGTTGCCTAATGATTTCCTGTCTATAGATATTTTCCTTCCTCAAGCTCCAAATGAATGGAGCTGAAAAAAAAAAAAAAAACCTCGTCACATATCCTCCATATTGTATCCCTCTTTTCCCAACCCAAAAAACTTGAGTGTAAGCATGCTTAGCCTTAATCCATGCCGAAAACACGCTGAATAATCAAAAAGCACATTACACAATCTGCAAATCAATCTCACTTTGTACACATGTACAGATGGGTACGAGCTGCTAGCAACCTGCATTTTTTCAGGTTTCCAATTGCATCTTTAAGTGGGCAGCTCTTTTGTCTTTCTTTCCCTGATGCAATCCACTCTTGGGAATAAAACATAAGAGGCAAAGTATATACAGAGTTGTCTTAATCTCTAGCACCAACCAAACCTGCATGGGTGATAGCCTCCATTGCCTGCTGAACCAGACGTATGAGCTCCTCCACATCTTGGAAGCTGAAATCAATCACCTTCTTAACAGATAAAATACAATCTCTATTTTGCACCTCTTCCAAAGCCACATTAGCAGCTGAATAAGCATTCTGGGATTTTCTTGAAGCCTCCACTGCCAAATTTACATCCTGTGTCTGCAAGACAATGAAAAATACAAATAATTTCACTTTCCAGAACTATTAAATAAGCATAGCCATGAGAGACAGCATATCAAATCTAGCTTTCATAATTGATAATTCCGGTGGTTGGTAGACAACTAGTAACTAAATGGTTTAATAACCCATATTCTTGAGATGGAAATTCAAATAAACTAACCACTACCAAGTCCACAACCACCAAATTACAGATGATATCCCACAGTACAACCAGGAATATAAAGTGTAAGCATGAAACCTCCACAAAGTTCTATTTTAGGATCATGCAGATATTATTTGCAAACAAAACCAATCCCCCAACTAGCATATCTCAGCAAGAAGTCACTGGCTGACCATAGCATAACTCTGATTACATCCAAAATTCAGCCAAAGCAGTTATGATACACATTTTCTAAGCAAGTATACAAGAATCAGGCAGAACAAAGCCTTCACATAAAAAACCAAAATTAGTCACAAGAAAGGACAGAGATGGCACACCAAAATCAATAAACTTACAAAGTCAAGCAGCCAAAGAAAATTTGAGTGGTTTCGTGCAACAACAACAGGGTTTTCAGCAACATGTGAAATTGTACCCTTCGATATGGTAGCCTTATCAATTGTTGCTTGATTATTTAAATTATCAATGTCTGATGCAGACGATGATGGTGATTCACCTGGAAAATAAAGGAGAAAGATATTGTCACAATGCACATTTTATACAGCTGGTCCCTATGCAAGCACTCATCAAACAGATTCTCACAGATGAGAAAAAAGCAAGTTTATAAAGTCAGCTTGCCAAAAGACATATGAAGACAAATCAAAAAAGTTGAAGCTTGATGTTAAGAATAGACAAAATTGCAATTATTATTCAAAGTTCATCAAGCTTGAGTCAAAAGCCATAAAGGAAAAAAAAAAAAGACCAACCATATATTTTTTTTTTGAAAAAAAAAGGTAAATGCCTATTAATATTTGAAGTTATAATTAGCCCCCAACGTAAATTACGTGTTATAAGCTTTAACTGTATCTCAGCCCCAGGCTGGTTCAAGAGTTGGTAAAAACCAAGGAATAAAACAGGGCAGAAGCACACCTCAAAACAAAAGACTGGCCCAAAAAAACAAAACCTTAAGTGTCAGATTCACGTTTAGTATTCTAATAGAAGTGAATATATAAAACGGCAAATCTTATGGAAAAATATCTAAAAACTATATGGCTTTCTTTGGGGTCAAAGGAAGCTCCAATAACAAAAAATAAACAATATAAGGAATTAGCAAACACAAATCATAGAATAAGAGATAAGCCTGAATATAAATATACATATATCATGGCTTCATTTTATTACCTTGGGAAAAAATTTTTAAACATGCTTGCAACTCATTTTGATCTCGACTTAGGCTAGTATTTTTGCAGTAAACTAGCCTCCAATATGCAACTTCCATACATTTATATGCCAAAGCAGCAGCAACCATTTCATGCCGCCTTTCATATTCCAAGGCACAGCATCTGCAAATGATAGAGGTTAAAAGCAGAGTCAAGTAGCCAGCCTAATTTCAGGCTCAAATCTATTTTTCGTTCCAATAAGCAAAATACGATTTATATGTTAGTGTTTTTTTCTGTACTTATTTTTCTCAAGTTCAAGTTGTCCATAATCATAAACAATGCAAAAAATGAATTGAGACATAGATGGAGACACAAAATTCCAATAAAGTCACAGTTATTCCAAACATACTCTCAAAATGCTGAAAAAAAAGTAAAATATTTCATGAGAATAGTAATTCATTCACAGAGGTTTGAAATATTCTTACTCAAAAAGTTTAGCTGTCATGCAGTCCACTTGGATTTGAGTCATCTCCCCCTGTCTGCCTGCCTCATTGCAAGTTTCCAAAAGGGAAGCTCCATGAAGAAACTTTAAAGCAGCTTGGAAGTTTATTTCGTTGCTTTCAAAACCAAAGCCACGGGCCTAAAAATCATGAGGTCATAGGAAAAGTTACAACAATAAAAGAAGAATCTTTTTCACCCTCCTGGCACAACAACATATAAATCCTACAAATGAAATTGAAAAATTGAAAAAGAGCAGCTGAGAAACCTTAAGACGGTCCGCATAAACTTTCTGAACTTTGGCTTCTTCCAGGGTGTCAGCAGGAGTTTGACTGGAGGAATTAGTTCTCCCAGGACTTGGAGCATTAAGATCTCCAGCCCCTCTAATATCAAGCGCCTGGTGATCCAAACTTAGGTGAGATCCATTTTTGTTCCCACGATTTCCAGTGTCTCTTGATGCCTTAGACAAATTACCATTGCTAGAGTCATGCACCTGAAGGGAGCCTAGTGCTGATTGGCGACTCTGACTGTCTTGTTTAGCTTCCTGCTCAGTATTCACAGCTAATTTTGGAGTGCCACTTTTTGACTCTTTTTGGATTGGATGCCCTTTAGTTTCACTGTCAAAATCCTGCATCAGATTCTCCTGCGGTGTAGTGTCTTTTGAGCATCGTCCGATAGAACCACTCCGACTAACATGAAACTTCTCATCCTTACTTGACTTAATTCTGTGCTTATCAGGAATACTGTGTTTATTATTAATTCTTTTGCGCAATGGTGCATGAGATCTTGGGTCAACCTCTGGCTCGTACTTTATGACCTTATTTGAAAAACCACCATGGTCATTCACTGGTTCTGAGGACTTCATCTCATCTCTATCAAAATCAGATGTGGAACTTCTGTCATTGTCCTTCAATCGTAAAGATGAACCTTTACCAACTTTCCATGGATACAACACACTTTCATGGCCTTGACTTTCTGCTCGTTCCCCATCATGACACTTTTTTATAGCAAACAGATCGCTACTGCAGTCATGATGTTCAGTGATGTCAGCACCACTATTAAGCAAATCAGAACATTTAGTTTGACCAATTTTGTGACTAGCATCTCCAACCTGGTTATCTAATGGGAAAGATTTAAAAAGTTCAGGAGGGGGGCCACTGGAAACTTTCTCCTTCTTTACCATCCCATATTGGCTAATCTTACCATCACCTTCTCCATTCCAGCATCTCCTCCGTTCATCAATTGCAGGAAGGCCACCGTTTGCAGTGTCATCTTTTCCTAGAATGTTTCCTGTTGAACCAAGCTTGTCAGGAAATGAAGTCCTCAAAGGGGAGGAGGAAACTGATTCTACTGGTGAGCTTTTGACATCATCAAAGGTTGCTCTTGTTTTAAGAGAACCTGAAACCTTTGAAGAGCTTGACATGGCAGTCACTGAAAGTTGCCCGGGCCCAAGATCCTTTCTCAATGAATCTACACCATCCAAAGTTTGTTGAGATGCAAATTTTCTTCTATGTTTCTGGGGTTTCTGATCCTTATCAGTACTTTGTCCAGCATCAATTGGATGATCTTGACTTCCTGATGATAAAATGTGAGCTGTCTTCTCTTTTTTCTCAACTTTATTCTTGCTCTTGTTTAGGCTGGAAGCTCTGCTCTTCAAAATCTTGGGTCTCTTTTCCTTCTTTAATCCACTCTCACTACTAGCCTCTGCATTCAAATTGCTGTCAAGGCCATTCTGATTGTCTTCCCACTCCTTCAATTTCCTTTTCTTCATAGAAATATTCCTTACGTCACTTGTTCGAATATCCAGTGATCCACCGTCTAATGAAACCTGGGCATAGTCCCCCAGCTTTTTCACAGAAACTAGTAATCCTTCCTTTGTCTCACATTTTGTATCCCCTGGAAAAGAGTGTTCATTTAATTTCAGCAAGTCTTTGCCACTCGCCTTAGTTGACAAATCACATTTTGAATTAAGGCCCATCCTCCCAAAGTCCATATCAGGATTATGATGTTTATCAGCCAGGAATGTGTTTTCTGTCTTAAATTTCTTATTAGTCCCACATCCATAATGATCAGGCTCCCTCTTGTTTTTCATCTTTAGCTGCTTGCCTTCATCAACATGATTGTCTTTCTGAACTGCAACCAAGTTATCTGACTTACCCAGGCTATGAAAACTAGATTTGCTCAGATTTGCTTCTGCAGGGTGGTGGTTCATATCATTTAAGCTTCTGCTTTTAGCAAAATCTTGCAAGTGGTTCTTTGTCGAGTTTGTTAAGTGGACTATGCCACTGCTGCTACCTGCCTTTGCTATTTCCTTCAAACCACGCTTCTTCTTTCCTTGCGAAGATGCAGCACGGAAATCAAGAGTCTCGTGCTTGTGGTCCACATGTTGGATATACACTCCTAATGTAGCCCCATTGGCATGATTTTGTAGATTATCATGACCAACAGAAAGTGGAAGTTGATACATTGCATTGAGAGCTTTTGTTGTCTCATCCTCACGGATTTCACAACGGTTCTTCCCAGGCCTATATTACATTTACAAAAGCATAAAAGTCAGGATACATACGTCCGGATGTGCAATATGGAATCATGGAGGATATATGCTGTACACATACTTTTCTTTCAAAGCGAATAATCCAAAGAAGATTATTTATTTATCTAATAAAACTCCAAATGAACGGACCCTGCTTCCTTGACCAGAATAGCTTACTGTCCTTCAATTCAATTCAAATAAAAAATAAAAATCAAACCCCAAAGACCTAATCTTCCATTAAGCTAAGACATATACTGGAAAAACTGATATTTGTCCAGCCAACCCTATTAAGATGATTTAGCCTTAGCAAATTAAGTTCTCTTCAAAAGATAAAAATATAATTGAAAAAGACAGTTTTATCCAAGACTATGGGCAGTTTATGCAGATAAAGATTGAATGCCAATTCCGTATCTAAACCAAACTAACAAAGAAACTTACAGCCAGTTCAACATACTACAAAGCCACTTCTCAGGGAGTTGCTCAGGCTTTGTACCATAGGGTAACAACCGCCACTTCTGACAACTATCACAACACACCCAGTTTTCCTCTATAAGTACAGGATCCATAGCAGGTGGTACCACTTCAGAAGCAAGTGCATTCTCACTTATTGAAGTACTTGCATGTGAAAGATCTATGCCCACTGTCCCACGTATCGGCTGGTCACCGACTCTTTTACCACCAAATCTTTCCCTTGACTTATCAAAAGTTGAATTCTGTTCCATCTCTAAATTATCAACAGTATTTTCCTTCTGCCAACTAGCAGAAGGTCTCCCTGACAAACTTATTTGATTATTTTTTTCCAATTTTGAGTCTAAAGCATCCTTAAGATTATCTCTGACACTAACATTCTTCTGCAACTTCACCCTTTGCAACTTATCTTTACTTTTAGAAACGCCAACAGCAGCATCCACTGTATCTTTTGGTGCTCCACTGCCACCAATCCCTGGGCTTTCCTTTGTTGGAAGAATAGCTGCTCTTTTGCTACTTCCAGCACCATGTGACTTGTTGCCTTTCAATAATCGTTTTTCCTCAACACAAGGCATAGAGATTTTATCCTGTACATGAAATGCAGCTTGCTTACCAATCTTCTGTTTTGACAGAGCTTGTGATCCAACTTTAGGATCTTCCTTCCATTTGGGAGCATCAAAGTGACCTTTTGAAGGAGCAGAAATTTTCCTATTCTTAGATATACCATTATGCCTTAGGTTAACTGAAGCATCACCATCACAAGTTAGTGCCCTATGTTCAACCTTTTCCACCGAACCACTCCAAGCATTTATCTTGTCATTCTTGCCACTGTCCTGACCAGATCTGGATTCTAAAGATTCTTCCTTTATCACATCAGATGAAACCAGTCCATCTCTCACCCCATCCCGATCAGCCTGCCTAGGAACATTAAATGGCCTGCCTGTAGCTTTCACAGTCTCACCACCATTTGCTGTACTCAGTAGAGGCATGTTTTTCAAGTCGTTAGATAAAATGTCTTTGCTCCCTGAGGTGTCACTTTCTATTTTTTTCTTTGCTGAAAATGCCGTGCAGCTCTCAAAACTAACATTATTCCCATATTTTAGTTCTACAGCCCTTTCACTCTTTTCTAGAAATTTCACCTCCTTCCCCTTCAACAGTTTCCTATTACCCATAGAAGAAACCAACTCATCTGCCACCAAAGTAACAACCTGTCGACTACCCTTATGGGGAGGCACAGGTTTACTTTCTCTGGAGAATCTATCCCTTCTTATCAAATAAAGAATGCTGTCATGAAGAGGAGATATTAGGGCACCCCCAGAGACTGGGAAGGAAGTCATTGTCTGTTTTAAAACATAAGCAAAGCCAAATCTATTTAGTTCATCTAATCATCATTATTAAACAACATAAACATTATAAAGAGAAAATTGATAGAATAATGTCACTATGTTCATTTGGTGCCTGTAAACCAAATATCCAAAGAGAAAGAAGCTTTACCTGAAGAATGCTAGTGGGAGATTCATCTGCAATATCTTGGGATACAGGCAGTCTTCCACCACTTTCCTCAGGACTGTTCTCCATTGACGAAGATGGGGAGTTATCAAGCCCAAGACCACTATAAATTGCAGCATTTTTTCGTATCACACTATCAGGCACTTTTATCCTAAACTTTAGTGATCTTTGGTTAGACAAATTGCCTGATTGGTTGGAATTTTCATCCTTCAGATTAAACTTCCGAGAAACTAGAGCAGAAGGCAAGTTAGAATCTTGCTTGACTGAAACATCCCCAGATGCCAGCCCAGACTTGTGCAATGCCTTGGCACTGTAGGAAGCAGTTCCAACCTTCACAGAAGAAAGAATATTGGACGGAACTTTCAAACTCTGGGAGGCACCCTGTACGTAACATAATCCACAGTGCACAAGTAAAATAGAGTTGCCCAAGCTGACAAAGTGTCAGCCATTTATATCAGCTTTTACCAAATCATTAAAAATAGAAGAGGAATTTTCCAAATACCTCCACAGGTAACTTGTTGGGAGATCTTGGTGTGATAGAGTTTCTTTGTGGAGTCTTTAGATATGACCCAACAGAGTTTCTTTGTGGAGATCGTTCATAGGTAGGCAGAAATGAGCCATACCCACCAAATTTAGACCCTGTCAAAAGTTCCATACCATCATTCTCAGAGAATAAAAACTGTGCAGACTTTCATCTGTGGTAGTGAACAACTTCCATTAGGAGTCACTTACCCAAATTCTCTGCAGAAACCTCACCCTCAAAATCTTTTTGAAAATGGCCTAAAACATTTTGAATCTTCTCATCCTTCAGGAAACATAAAGAAAACTCCATCAATTTGAATACAAAGAAATATGGAAAGTAACACATCTAGCATCAGTTACAAATATAATATGTAGAATGAGCACAGAAATTATTCACATTGAAAAGAAATATGACTTGTTGTTAAAAACCAATTAACTACAGTTACAGAGAATTATAGTCCTTTTACACTCTCATTGAGTGTAAACCATGCAAATTAACAGCAACATAATGTAGTAAATTCAGTTGTTCTATCCTGTATTCATCTTTTCATACTTTCCTCACATATGTATAAGACCAAATCCATTTGATCTCTAAAAAGGATTAGTAATCCTTAACTTTTCAAGGAATCCTTCATCAGTGGCAGTGAATAACCAATTTTTCTCAATCTTTTTGACCTCTTGGTTCTGTAGGACAAAAGTCTTACTTTAATTTTTTTTTTTTTTAAATTTTCTTTCAGAAACTATACTAGAAACTTTCTTGTCATTGTGTTCTGCACTTCTCCAATCTCCCCTATTTGAACCAATAATGTGAGGCTGCAGAAATGCTCCATTTGCATCAACATTCTAGCCCCGCCCACAAGTCATGGAAAATCTTCTAGAAGATCAAACATTTTCTAGCTGCATGTTCTCTCACTATTTGATACTGACAAGTTTCCTCTGCTGTTAATCAGGAAATAACTTCAACATAAATGGATAAACCCTCCAATGACTGTGATTCTATAAAGCCCACTAAAGTCGAAGCCAATCCAAGTATTTTTACAAACTTTGGAAGCAACAAAAAAAAGGCTTTTCAATTTTTATTATCCAAATGATTGGAGAAAACAGAGTAATCTCCTAAACCAGTTACCCATCCTAAGCCTTCATCAAATGAAACTTTGTCTTCTGAATCCTCAAAGTACATAAATGCTTAACTTTCAACCTCTTTCCTTCCCCATATTTTCTCAGCAACCAAACAACCTATTACTTCCAATTATTATAAGCCAAACTCAAAAGTATAACAGAACCAAAACTTACAGTCCAAAACCAATACATTATAGATTTGCATAGGCCAAACCATTACTCTATCCAATTACAGCTAATTGTTTGTTAAGTTCAAAACGAACATAAATGCCAATTGAAGCACCTCCAGAATGAACCTAAAGAATGAGTCTGGTCACAAATTATGTTTTCATTTGAAGTTATAAAAATTAAGCGCAATCGCCATTGAAAAACCTGAAAACAATATCAAAACAACAACATCAATGTGAACTCTTACAATGTAAGAGAGAGCAATCTCAGGGTCTATGTTTTTGTCGTAGTTGTCGCCGTCATCATCATCCTCCTTGTACTGGAAAGCCTCTCCTTCCTCCAGCTCCTCCATCTCCACACCTCCCAAACCAACCCTAACCTAAAAAACCTAACCCTAGCCCCAAAACCCTGACACTACCTTCCCTGAAGTCCAGCATCACTTCAACTCCAAAAACTTAAAAATAAACAAATAAAGAAAAAGACTCTTCGACCCACAAAAGCACTCAAAAAACCCACCAAAATCCACCAACCGATTCCCGTAGGGCCCACTTCGTCCTCATTAATTTTGAGATACTTAAACCAGTCGAAATTTGTGATTGATTAATGTTTAATTCTCTATTCGAACTCGTGATCGGGTTCCAGGATCGGAAGTTAGGGATCAATCAGGGGGTAACTCGAGTATGACATAGCCGGGTCACCGTGGCCAGTTCAATTGGATTCTAAAAAATTTCAACTTGTCTATGTTTCTCGCTTTTCATTGACATGTAGGCTGCAGCAATAGAAATTAGAAAGAAGCTCATTCTTCTTCTCTCCTTGTCTTTTCTTTTCTTTTCTTTTCTCTTTTTTTTTTTTTTTTTTTTTTTTTTTTTTGTGTTGGGGGGATGGTATTTATTTTTTTTTTTATTAATTATTTATTGATAAATTTTATTAATATTTATTTTT